>CM046891.1:0-95804 GCA_025688845.1 Cucumis hystrix | reverse complement strand
TGACTTGCTTTTCCAACTTGCCAACTTCCCTCTCTCCCTTTTTTGTTCTCCACTCTCTCCCCTTATAGTCATTAGCGCCGCTCTTCTCTGACCACGATTACCTACTATGCCTACTAGTTATCACCATCATCATCTGAGGACATATGCCTTCATCATTGTCTCTTATCCACCGCATTTTTGCTTGTTCTGAGCAGATGCCCTTCACGCTCATTTTCCAGCAGATCTAGAAAGAAAGTCCCTCCGTCCAAAAATCCTAATAGCACTAAACCCCAACCAAGTTATCGGTTCCAACTCATTTCTCTGTTTACATGCTAAAAGAAAACCCATGTATGTTCACAGGTATTATTATTATCAATTATTATTTTGGGTAATTTGTTTGTAGAGAGATAGAATCAGAGTGGGTATAAAAAGATTATGTGCATTTACTTAGACACCTTTCGAATAGCGCACATGGATTTCTATCAGGAATAGACTTTGAGATTTCTTTCTTAACTCTCTTTCAGTCAACTCAACCCTTTGTTTTTGCTCTGAAGTTGGTGGCAGATTCCAGTTTTCTCTTAGTTGAATTGAAGGTTCAGTCTGCTTCTAATTTCGTCTCTGCCATTACACCTTGCTTACCTAATTTTTAGCTCAACTGGAAAAGAAAACATGTTGAAGTGTGGATGCTCCCAAGTTCTGCACCATTAGATTAATCAATGCATTTTTCCGTTAGTCAACCAACGGTCAAATCCTAGGCACTGTTTAGAATTTTTTTCTAAACTTCAAGGACTAAGGTTTTCCTTTGAAACCTCATGGAGGAGACCCAAAAGTTTGTCTTTCCATAAAAATATTCAGAAGTTCTCATCACAAAATCAACCATCAAAGATAAGTCACCAAAATGGATTGAAATTCTTCCAGGATTCCAACAAACAAATGCATACGTGTATACAATCCTAACCTCACCCTCACACGTTCAATCTTAAGTTGCTCCTCCCCCCATTGTTGGGCCGATTGGCATAATGCATGTAGCTGCGGTCTAGATCGTTTGGTTAGTATTAAGAAGCTGAAGAATCATAAAAGGCACATCTTCATTCACTGCCCTTGCCCTTCCCTTCCCTTCCCTTCTCTGCAAAAATATGGACTGAAGTCTTTAGTGCCTTTGGTTGGAATGTCGTCCCACCTTTTAGAGCTTACAAATTGACTTGAATTGCTATAAATAGAATACATATTCAAATCTACAAAGAGTATTCTTTGGCTACGTATCATCAGAGCAGTTTTATGGAAGATATGGAACAAAAGGAATCTTAGGATTTTCCAAGAGACAGAAACTTGTCCACAAGAAAACTTTGAAACAACTGTCTCTATAGCTCTTTACTGGTGTAAGAATATACTTCCTTTCAACAATGACAGCTTAAATTCTCCCCTTTTCAATTGGGAAGGGTTTTGTAAACTCTCTGTCTTTGGATAGTATCTCGCATTTGTTTATTTCATTATTTAGTAAAATTGTTCACTATCCAAAAAATAGATGAATGTTTATTTCCTACATATTAATAAACCGACATTCCCAACATCTGATACATGAGAAGATAAAAAAATTCAATATATTAGCACACATGCCACATCCATTTAAGACCAACTCCAGTGAAGTTTGGTAAACTTCATCAGTCCAAAAGATTTGTAAGATGGCTTTGTTGCTCGGAAGATGTAAAATGCATTTTGTAATTATAGTCTACTGTCCCTCATACCACACTGTAGGTCTGTAGGTGGTTTTCGTAATTACTCACTGATAATCTTTTTTGTTTTTTGGGTAACTCAATGAAATGGTTAGGGAAAAAATATTATCTGAAATTAGTAAGGATTGAAGGTCAACCTTCAGGTCCACGTCCAACCAGACAATCTTGTCCCCATTACTCAATTAATTGTAACATGTTAGACTTCATTAATCATAAAGTAAAGTTCCAGCCAAAACTAGAAGCCAAAAATAAAAATGGAATTCAAGGAAGGAACTGCAAGAGGAACCACATGGCAGAAAAGAATTTTCAATACATATCATAAAAGATAGATCTAAATTCATTCATAATGATCAACCATGACATAGTTTACCTTATCCATGTTGGGGACAACTTCCTGAAGCTTCCTTATTCTGTCACTAATTCTAGTCCTACGAACCTACCATCAGGAAAAAAAAAAAAGTAAATATTTTTTTGCTGTGTGTGTTATAGTGATTAGACAAACGTAATGATTTAGCATAGCTTGGCAACAAATAACAGAGAGGGCTAGAAAGTGAGAATGAAACAGCACAACAAGAGAGCACAGATGATGAATGGTGAATAGAGCAAAAAAAAAGAAAAATCCATCTCAAAAGTCAGCAATCGTTATGCAGAGTGAGATTGGTTACTGAAAAGTGGTCAACGAAAAGAGTGAAGGAAGATATATATAAGCTTTTAAAAAGAACTAACCCTCTCAGCAATGCTCCGAGGATGCGTCGCACAGCCACGCTTGGCTCTTACCCGGCAGGGCACAGAGTCCTCCAATAACTTCTCCATTTCCATGTCTATCAAACTGGAAACTCCACTTCCTTCCCTTTTCTGCCCAAAATGTTCAGATAAATAATTTGAAGGGAAAAGAAATCATGAGTGGGCATCGTGAAACAGAAGGCAGCAAATAAAATGATTACCAGTTGAGGTGAAAATTTGGGGAAGAAGTTTTGGGCGTCGACATCTGTAGATGGCTTGGGGGTGGGAGAGATGTCGAGAGTGGGGGAGGAATTGAGAGGATAGGAGGTGTAAAATCCTTCAGCAATTCCAGAGGGAGCAAGAAACTCAGGTGGGGAGCTATTCTGCCTGTGGAAGGCGGGAGAGGGATTGGGGTCGAACAAGGGGTGATCCGCGGAAGCTGAGTCGAGGTCGGAGGAGTTGGCGGCGAGAAGCTGAGTCAAGCAGGGATTGGGCTTGAGAGGGTCCTCCTCGTCGTCCTCCAAAAGGGCTTCCAACCAGGCGGCAGGAGCAGAGCGGAAGCGAGCAAGGCCGGCGCCGCCAGCGGAGGTACGACTACTAGCAGTAGCAGTAGCAGTAGAAGCAGCACCAGTTGTGGATTGCATCTGCCGAGGGTGGTGGTACAGTCAGTCAGTCAGTCACAAAGACGACGACGAGTCGACGACGATGACGACGATGACGACGACAGCAGCAGCAGCAGCAGCAGAGAAGGAGGGGATTGAGTTGAGATTTGATTTAAGGAAAAAGGAAAGAAAGGATACCCAATCCCATGATCCCCTACTACTCAGGTGTACGGTATCCCTCATCTCTCTAATTTCCTAACCCACTCATCAACAATGATCCCAGTTTTTATCTGTTTGGATGACGTGTTCACGGGAACTCCGCCTCAACACAACAAACAAACTAATATCATCAATTAAATAATCCATTGAAAAGGTAACCCAACTCCCCCCCTCCCCTTCCTCTTTCATTATTTTTCTGGATCTCATCAAACTGCCTTGATTCAATAAACGCTTCTCCAACGCGATTCATAGCGCGTCCCCTCCCTCTTCTTTTTTACCTCAAATTCAACCTCCCCGCTACCTAATATTATGCTATCCAACTTATGTATCAAACAGTTGAAAGCTAACAAGCCATTATCATAGATCAACGTATTTACTTCCTTCACAATTAATACCACAAAGCTTCAACATTTCAACCTAATAAACATCTATGTAAATATGTTATTTTTAGTTCATTCCAATTGTTTCATCTATCTCTATACCATCTAAAATGGATCACAGGAAACAAACATTCCTTTTCTCCATTTCTCCCTTTTACCATTGCTTATAGGGTTATTATATTTAATTCTAAACAAGCTCTCAAATTAATAAATCAATTGTCCATTCAACAAATCTAAATTCAAATTTTCCAAAAATCTCAAACCACCTACTAAATCTTTAGTCAAATTAATTAGAATTTGAGAAAAATAAGAAATAGATGCAATTATCAATAATAGACATAATAGAAGTTATTAGCGGTAGAAATTATTAGTGATAATCCCACTTCAAACTCAGAAAAACAAGAAGCAAGATGTACTTGGTTATGATTGATAGAAGCTATAAATGATTGACATTGATGGAAGTTATTTAATAACTATCAATGATAAAAGCTATTAGTGACCATGATAGAACTTAAGTAATATCTATAAATCGGTTTTTTTCAAAGTTGATAACCAGTTATAGAAGTCTATCAAATAGTCTTGATCTTTTTAGTCTTTAGCTTAATTTTGTGCTACATATGCAATTATTTTATCATTGTGTTATATATTCTATTATTTTTTTTTGCTTAAATGTCATTTATGCAAGAGGCCCTTTTACTTATAAAAGTAAAGGAAGAAAATTTGAAGATGTATCCTCTTTGATTGGACAACATATAAGAGAGAAAAATAATTCAAATTTCAATAAATGATATTTACTTGTAGTAACATCCCTGATAGAAGATATCAATGATAGAAAATAATAACACATTTTTTAATTGCAAGCAATCGCCGCTAGCAATTATTAGTGATATCACCCAAATAAAACAACTAATAACACATTTCTTTAATAAAAAAATTAGTATGCTCTTAAGTGGCTATCATTGATAAAAGTTATCGTTGAGAGCCATTATCTATGATATCAACTAACAACACATTTCTCAAAGTAAAAATTATCATTAATAGCATCTATTAGTGATAACAACTATCAATTGCTATCGATATTCTAAGTTCTATCAATAATAGTTTTAAATTTAAAAATCAAAAAAAAAAAAACAATTGTAATGATGGCAAATAAAAAGTTACCATTGATAGTAGCTATTAATGATAACAACTCATAGCAGCTATCAATAATATTCACGAATCCTAGCTATTAATGATATCTTTCAATGTGAAAAAATCGAAGTTTAGAAGTGACTCTCAAAGATAGCAACCATCGCTTTTATAGCTTTTAATTTGAGAAATTCAAGAAAAAGCATCCAAAATTATGGTTGCACGTGGATATTTTAGTATTTTACTAATTTGTGTTATATATGCAATTATTTTATCCTTGTGCTATATATGTTTTTTTTTTTTTTTTTTTGTCATTTATGCAACTAACCCAAACACTATTGTTCCTCTAATGAACAAATATTTTTCATGGTCTAATCATAAACTAAGTCCCTTTCTAGTCGATGCGAAGGTAGACTCCATTGTTCAAATCCTAAAGTCACCACTTGGAAACTGCTCATCTACCTACTCATGTACAAGAAGGAATGAATTCCATCTTGTGAAATTACATTCCTAGCTCTTTGTTCGATCGAGTTCTCAAAATGGTAAGTATATTGAGTTAGCGACCCATATCACTCATGCAAATCAAAGGACGAGCCCTTATAGGCATGAGTTCATAACTCCCTCACGTTAATATCTAGTAATATATGATCATTATGTGAAATAATATTAACGAAATTATAGAGATCAGAGATTATTATTTTGTGGTTCAATCTTATACAAACTCAATGGATATGATACTCACTCACATGTCTTGACATGAATGATTTGGATTACATTGTTTGTAACATTTACAATGTGAGTCGTATCCATAGTGTTATTAGGATAAGACACCCAACTTTATCCATCACTACAAACTCTTCAATTTATTATTTGAACATAATCCATTGTATGGCACCTACATGTTGTTCAGGTTTCATGTAAACAACCTTGAGTTTTGTTTATTAGATTGAGTTGTTATGTAATATTAAGACACAAAGCAAAATAACAATTATTTTATTAACAATCATAAGTTTGTTTATTTATTTACAAAACAACGAGTTTAGGGACTAAAATCCAACACACCATAGTGAGGTAGACTTCAAGTCAAATAGGTGAAAAATGAGGTTTTCAAGCATGGGTAATTCAAGTGCAACATAGTTACACACGAAAAGCATGGACAAAACCTCAATAATGGAGATCTCGAATCACATCAATAAAGCTTGAACCTCATTCACGTAATCACAATTCCTAACCAAAAGATTTCAAATGATTTTTTAATCGAATTCAACCCAAAGTGGAGTTCTTAAATCATAAATTGACCCCAAAAAAAATTTAAGCTAGTGGATAAATATAAATTTAGTTATATATCATCTAACAATGATAATGTCAGTCTCAAAAGTCCTGCAGATACTATTAAACATGGTAGTGGTCTCAATGAGCTCCACCGAATGCATCATAGCAAAGTGATTCTCCAACAAGTAAAACATCTAGAACAATAGCATCTATACCCACTTTATCATCCGTCAAAATTTGATTTAGACGTTCCTAGGGAAGCAACAAGTCAACATGAAAATTAAAACCCTACAAAACAGAATCATAATCAATATTGACGATTGTCAATCTAAAGATTCAACAATCTAAAGATTCAACCAAGTTCACCGCCTTCCAAATAGGATCGTAATCGATATTACGGTGACAGAAAATTGTGTTTATGCCAAAGAGCAGTAGCAATGAACAAAAAGATTGTGGTATGCAAGGAGTTTGAGGAAGGACAAAAAAAAAAGTGATCAATTTTTTACTTCTCCTAAATGCTAAATTTGTTGGTGATGCAGAGGTAAAGAGATTAGATGAAATAAAAATGTAATGAATGAGGAAAGGCAGTGCAATACAATTGAGAAGAAAGGGCGCGTCGAAAAGTTGAGAATTGATTGCTTTTTGGTTAAGATTGTGTGTACTTTCTTGTCTTTCCAATAAAATTAGAAATGTTTGTGTTTGTTTGAGGTAAAATTAAGGAGGAGGGCAAAGAAGGAAAGCATAGCATATCACACATTCATTGCCACCACAAAGCTTTTGCCTTTTATTTGGGTCTCCACTTTCATTCCCTTTTGGTGCTTCCCATCCATAAATATTATTCTTTTTCATTCTCTCTTTTCCTTCCTCTTTTTTCAAATATCTAAGTTCACATTCAAAATTGTCCCATCTCATTACTTTGATTTGGTGTTTGTTAAAGTCCAAGAAATCATGTTGAGATGAGAAGCTCTAACCACAAGAAAAATAGCCCTTCAATCCTTTACAAAATGGTACTTCATTTGTGCATGCTTGTAATGGAGTAAAACTACTACTTTGTTCTAATTGGATTGAGTTGTTCATTTTTGGATTGAGTTATTCGTGTGTTTTTTTTTTTTCAGTTCAAGACTCGATAAAAATTAAAATTCAAACTAATATAATATTTAAAATTAGAGTCCAAACTTTACCAATAAGTTTACCACTTACAGAGAATTAACCCTTAAACATTTAATTCAATTTAAAAAATTAAACTCATAAATATGAATTCTAACTCTAACATGTAAAAAAATCAGAAAAATAGGCATTGGGTTGGGTTATAACATCCATGTATAACAGTTTCAGGAATATGAAATGCTCTTTGCTTGAAGAAAATTAAAATGTATAAATAAGAAAGGATGATATGATATTGATATGCAAAAACAAACGCAAAAACGTGAATTATATTGTACTTTCTTTTAAGCCAAGGTAAACCAAAAAAAAAAAAAACTTGAAAAGAATAAGTTTAGGGTTATTTTTGTGTTTATGTGATCATTAATTTTTGAGTTAAAAAATATAGGAGTCACGTTTTGATGGAGATGAGGATTAAACCGTTGATCTTTCTACATTGTATTTATATACATAGGAGTTAGCAAAATGCATATATGCAAGTAATCCTACCTTACCAATGCCGGCAAGAAGCCAATAAAAGTAATCAAGATGCGCCCTGTTTATGTTGTTGGCAAACCACCCACCTCTTCCATCGTCTCCACCAGTTGCATCTTCTATGACGGATACAAGTATGCCGCTAAGTAAATTCCCGACGCCAAAGATGCTCAGATATAGTGCAAGTCCCACACTCTTTACCTCGCTCGAAACTTGGTCATAGAAGAACTCCTGCAAACCTACCATTGTGAAAACGCTCGAAACTCCCAGGAGGAGGAGCTGAGGAGTTAGCCACCAGATGGTGATAGGAACTGTAGAGTTTGGGTTTTGAGTTAACCCATGTTCTCGAGCGACTGCTAGCCTTTTCACTTCAACAAGAGCGGCCACCACCATTGAAAGAGTGGATATGAACATCCCAACTCCGATTCTTTGGAGCATTGAGATTCCAGAGGGTTTGAGGGTGAATATTCTCGCTATGGGAACCAGAAGTCGGTCATAGATCGGAACAAAGAGCACAACAGCAATGCAGCCAAAGCATTGGATTGTAGCAGCGGGTATTTTGAAGCTTGGTGTGATTGATCTGTCCATGGTGGCACCTTGCTTGACGAAGAAGGTTGAACATTGTGATAAAACGATGGCATAACTCAAACTTGCTATCCAAATGGGGATGAGCCTTAGTATGCCCTTTGCTTCCTCAACGTCGACTATGTTACACGTATTCCCATCTTCATCGGAGTCCATTGGAGCAACCAAAGCCTTGTTAAGGAACCTATCAGCTTAAAGCTGGGTGAGTTGCGGGTAGAGCTACACTTCCATATTGAAAATTCACATGTCCAATAGGTAAATCCAGATCTTATTCAAACAATCATAATAAGCAAAATATAAAGGTCACTCGTACGAGTAAAATATAAATACGTTGCTGCTTCCTAGCATTATACATAAGAGACATGGAATAGACAAATATAGAATTGCTGCTTCCTAGACCATGTTAGCGCTTTATCTCAACTCTATGTTTTCGGAATTGAAATAAAATTATAAAAATAGATTAAGAAACATTTTAACTGTAAACACAAAAGAAGATTTATGAAATAAAAGTGGGGAAACAGTGCTTAATCAACATCAATAGATGAAACACAAATCTCAATTAATTAGCTTACCTCAATTGTCCAGATCTTTGATAAAGCAATGCGTCTTGACCTTCCTCTAAAATATCAATCTCCGAAGATGTAGTTCTCCAGTTTCGAGCCGCATTGAAAAAAACCCGGCCAATTCTCATGAATGGTTTCTCTTCATCGTTAGCTAACTTAACGAACCGATAAGTTTGAGTTCCAAGTAAGAAGACGAGGAGGGCAACTATGGAGCAGATGCAGGGAATGCCGAAGCCCAGACCCCAACCGAGGTTATCTTGAATATAGCTTAAAATGATGAGAGCAATGAAGGATCCAAGAGTAGTGGAAAAGTACCACCAGTTGAAGAAGGAGCATTTGGCTATGCATTCTTGAGGATCTTCTCCATCAAATTGATCACAACCAAATGCCTGAAGACAAGGCTTGTGACCACCTTGTGCAAATGCAACCAAGTACAAAGAGGTGAAGAAGAACACGAGATGGAGAACAGGCCGCGATGAAGCTCCCGAGGCAGCAGAGCCAGAACGCTGGAAACTGCTTGGTGAAGCAAGCATAGCTGAGAGTGTGAGCAGGCCAAGTCCCTGCATAGCAAATCACTCGTTATTGACTCCTTCAACTAAAATTAATTATAACGTCCCTAAATTAGTTAATTAAATTTTGTAGTGTGAAAGTATCATTAACTAAGTGAAGGTCACATTTATTTATAAATTATAAAGCTAAATATAAAAATTAACCCTATTATAATTTTTCACCAAAATACATACTATCATAACACTATTAATCATTCCTCCGAACACATATTATTATAATATAAGAGAACTAGAAATTTGATAATCATTTTTTTCTATAACTTTTTCCCTCCCTCAAACGCCCTCAAAAAAAGCCGAGAATTGTTGTGAAAGACTTACTCATTAAAATTGAAGGCTTTAAAAGTATGCTAAAATAAGAAAAAAAAAAGTCCTAAATTTTATACTTTGACGTTCAAAAGTTTCAAAGTCACTACTAAACTTTGTTAAAAAATATCGTTACATCTAGTTTCATACACTTCATAAATTATAAGAATTGGGAGAAATGTAAGTATGTATATGGAAAATGAGAAAAATAAATAACAAAATAATACAAGTGTTTAAAAGAATGAAGAAAAGAAAAGGAACCAGGATGTAAAGAGCGGAGGCGAGGATAATTGTAAGGTAGCGTCCGAGGAAGGAATCGGCGAAAGAGGCGGCAAGCAGTGGGAGCAAAGAAGCGGTTCCAATCCACAGATTTACATTCTGGGCCGCGTCGGCCATGGACTGTCCCATCTCCACCGTCAAGTAGCTTACCAGATTGGTGCTTATCCCGAAGAATGCGAACCGCTCCGCAATTTCAACCCCAATTATCACCCCCGCCGCTCTCCACCCTCCCGACTGTGATCGCCGGTTGTCCGGGGCAGCGTCGTTTAAGATCAGCGAATCATCCATATACGGGAATTGGGAATCGAAATTTGAAATGAAACTCATCCATCCCCGTCGTAATTTATTAGAAGCAGAGAGGGACAATTGGGTGAAACCCTCGTGTCGACCATACTCTTCCTTCATTTCCTATTCTTCCTATACATGTCTCACTGCATGCTTGCTTTGGAAATTCCAACTTTGATTTCTAAATATCCTTCTTCCTATCCTACACCTACACCTACTATTTATTATCTTGTATTATCCCCTTCTGCATGCTTTCCCTTGATTCTCTTCTTAACCATAGCACTACTTTAAATTTAATCATTATACATTCTTTTATCATTTATTCCTCTGTTTTCTTCATCTTACACTAATTATTATAAAAGCTTAGAATTTCCTTAGTTTTATTGCTTAATTGGGTTCATGTATGCTCTTCTTTTACATAGATTTTAAACCACAATGCTTCGATTGTGGGTTATTCATCTATTTGATCAGTGTTTTGTCCTTTTATCAAGGGAAAACGACTGGAAGGCTGCTATTCATAGAGAATTTTGAAGCTTAAAACATCGAGTTTGATAGTAGATAGACCCAGTGAAAGATGTTGATGCAGTGCTTGGCAACAGATCGAGATCAATGGCTAACTCTTTCTTCTCTTACTTTTCTCTTTTGTAAGTTGTACAACTTGTGTTGAAAGATGTTTTGAACATGGGTGGATAACTTTGATTTCAGTTCTGGTTACATTGAATCCATATTAATTAGGATGTGGATGTTTACTTGAAGTTGTTTGGGCTGAATTTATAATACTGTTTTCCATCATACCTATGCTTATTGGATTAGATGTTTGATCAACATTAGATCGTGTTTGATTTTTAATCTTGCTTAAGAAAAAGAGTTCTAGGCTTAAACTAGCATATTAGACTAGTGTTGGATTGGGCAGAGGAAGAGGAAGAGAAGGTATGCCTATAAATAAGTTACAATTCAAGAAACAAGCAAATTTTGGAATTATACATCAACTTACTCCTTTCTACAAATTTTGGAACTGTTTAATCGTGAAATTTATGATACGAATCGATCAAACTTAAGCTAATCAGTTTATCAGTAAACTTCTTCAAATGCCGAACTTACACAAATGAAAAAGAAACTCTAATCTGGAACATAATAAATTGTCCCGTTTTTTAAAATTTAGTATATAAGTTTCACAATTTTTTTCGAATCTAATAACCACTGAATTGGATCCAGTAGACAATTTTGAAAGTTCATCAGCTAGACACAAACATCGATGGTTAAGAATTAAACTTAAATTTAACCCGAAAAAGAATTGTTAATAATGAGAGAGATTATAAGTTGAGTCAGCTGTTATAAACGTGGGATTTGGCAACAAAAAGGAAGGCAACGAAGCCAAGAACACTAAGGGCAGCCAATAAGAGGTAAAAGTAATCAAGATGTGCTTTGTTAAGATTGTTGGAAAACCAGCTGCGATGCCCATTGGCTTTAGTTGCTGTATCGATGACCGATATCAAAAGGCTGCTTAAGATGTTTCCCATACCAAGTATACTGATAAAAATGGCAGGCCCAACACTTTTCAAATCCTTTGGAACTTGATCGTAGCACAGCTCTTGAAGCCCAACCACGGTAAAAACATCAGCCAAACCATTCAACACATATTGAGGAACCAACCACCAGCACCTCATTGGAATTGTCATCTCAGGTATATCAATCAGTCCATGCTCGAGTGCGGTTTTCAAACGTTTTTTCTCAACCAGAGAAGCCACCGCCATAGAGATAGTAGATATGACCATCCCAGTTCCTATTCTTTGCAATGTCGTTATGCCAGACGGATTTCCTGTAACTTTTTGGGCAATGGGAACAAACAAAAGATCATAGACCACGATAAAGATAACGATTGTGAATGAAATAAGTGCTTCCAGTGAAGCGGCAGGAATGATGAAACCCGATATGATTGATCTGTCCAATGTAGCTGCTTGTTTGGTGAAGAAGGTGGCATCTTGTGAGAACGCAATGGTGAACACAACAACTGTAACCCATATTATAAGAATTCTGAGAATTGCCTTTGCTTCTTCAAGCTCACTGATGCTACACGTCATTGCATTTTGGTTCGAATCAATGGGAACAATAATACAAGCTTTGTTGAGAAACCTGTCGCACCAAACATGAAAACTTGCATCCTCAGTAAGCATATTATGCATTCTGTCTAAGAAAAAGACAGAACCGTCATGATTCAAGCCATCAAAGAACTTTCAATTTCATTTTCACTGGTAAAATGGATGTAATATTCTTACTTGAATTGTTGAGAAGTAGACAAATATTTGGCAGTTTGCTCGTCTTGAAAGGTGATTGTTGAGGCAGAAGCTCTCAAATTCCTAATAGAAGCCACAAACACCCGACCAATTCTCAAAAACGGGCTCTTATCCGATTGCTTCAGGGTATTAAATCGATAAGTCTCGGTCCCAAGTAGAAAAAGAATGAAACCAGTGAGCATTGAAACACAAGGAATTCCAAATCCCACAGCCCAACTAAGATTTTCCTGCGCATATGATACAGTCGGAATGGCTGCCACGATTCCAAAGCACGCACCAAAATACCACCAGTTGAAGAAGGAGCTCTTGAATTTGGCCTCTTGGGGATTTTGGGGATCAAACTGATCGGCTCCAAAAGCCTGGACGCAGGGCCTGTGCCCACCCTGTGCTATCCCAATTAGACACAGAGATAAGAAGAATAAAATGAGGTGAAGCTTGGGAGAGGAACAGGGTGTGAATTTGTTGGGGATTGCGCAGATGGAGGAGCTTGGAGTAGGAAGTAGCGTAGACAGAACCAACAACCCCAGTCCCTGTTCGAAATTCCCAAGTAAGGGAACGAGGGGATCAAAACAGAATCAGAAGCCAAAGAAGACGGTTTAATTTGGAAATAAAAAAGAAAATGATGACGAGGGAGAGAGAGTAGAGACCAAGATGTATGAAATAGACGCAAAAACAATAGTACGGTATCGTCCAAATAAGGAATCAGCAAGAAATGCTCCAAAGAGAGTGAGGAGCATGGAGGTGCCAGCCCAAACATTGACAATCTCGGCGGCCGCAACGACAGAAATGCCAAGGGGGCCTGTCAAGTAGGTTATGAGGTTGGCGCCAATTCCGTAGAAAGAAAATCTCTCAGCAACCTCCATCCCTAAAATGAGAATCAAGAATGAATTGACGAAGAGGTAGTAGGGATAATATATTAGAGAGATTTGGCTGACCTATGATGAAAGATGCGGATCTCCAAGTGGCGGAGGAGGATCTGAGGAGAGGTTGACCTTTGTAATCAACGGCACCGTCAACCATGTCGGTAAGGAGCGGAGTTGCGTGGTCCATCGAGTCGATGAGGTCCATAGTTGGAAGAGCAGCAACCACCGTAACGCTGCCAATTCAGAAGGACATGGAACCTCCAAGAAGGCCGTCCGACTTCGAAGTTGATTGTAAGGAAGGAGAAATAGTGGACACTAACGGTAACACTTTTTCTTTTTCTTTTTTTCCCGTCATATTAGCCACCATTTATCTTGCTTCTCTAAATTCAAATTATTAAGTTAGTTTGATGGTAATTTCGATGGGAATGTGTTTGGCTGTTTCCTAGGTTGATAACGATGGGAAGAAGATGTAATAGGAGTTACAAACGAAATCAATCCAAACATGAGGTTGGAATTATAACCTATTACAAGTCCATCAGCCCAAAAGACCCAATTTAGGAGAAACCTTAGATACAATCGTGGACTTCGCCGTAATAGAAAATTTTGTCGATGAGGCATTGCCGACTAGCCTCATCCATTCCTCGCACGAATTAGTATTCCCATAGTTCTATCCAGATGTACCATGGTTTTCTCCTTAACCTCACGCATAACATGAAGTTCTGCAAGACTGCAACAGAGAGACTTCTAAGAGATTCTGATAAGACCCCGGGACTCGAGGTTTACTCTAGAAACTAGAAAGAATAAGAGAGGCTGAAAGAGAGTTATGGTTAGTTTTATCTTGTGGGCCCATAGGAACCAATTTATTTTCCCTTATACATACTCCGTAATTGAAGGGGAGGGGAATCTTTTCTGGCAACAGACTTTATAGTAGAATTCTCTTTGAGAATTGTGGAGATTGAGAAGCTCCCTTCCACCTTTGTTGATAAATAAATTGAGGCTGTGGCCTCATTAGATTCATTCGACAAACCATTCAAAGATGTTCTCAGCATCAACTGAAAGTTTATGGACAATAAATGTGATCCTTCATGTATATTGTTCAATAGATTAAACAGAGATTTTCCTTGTAGTAAAAGAATTGCATTTTTTATTAAATAGAAAGTCAGTTCAAACAGATCTAATCAAGTCTCATACGAGATAAAATGCATAGCCTAGTGTAAATATTATAATACAAGGCTTACAATAGATAAGAATTGTTGCAGTCGCACCTTTTTACCTGCTGTGTACATGAGATTTGGAAACAAACAGGAAAGCAACAAAGGCTACAACACTGAGCCCAGACAATAGGAAGTAAAAGTAATCAAGATGTGCCTTGTTCAGATTGTTGGAAAACCAACTATTCTGCTCACTGCCTCCAGTTACTTCATCAATAAAAGAAACTAAAAGACTACTTAAAATGCTTCCCATGCCCAAGACGCTAGTATAAAAGGCAAGACCCATGCTTTTCAAATCTGTTGGAACTTGATCGTAGAAAAACTCTTGGAGACCAACCAATGTAAAAACTTCAGCCAAACCAAACAAGGTATATTGCGGAACTAGCCACCAAAAGCTCATTGGAATTGTTATGTCAGGCCTATCAACCAGACCATGTTCGTCAGCAACTCTTAATCTTTTCCTCTCAACCATGGCTGCAACCAACATTGAAAAGGCAGACACAACCAGCCCAGTTCCTATACGCTGCAGTGTTGTGATACCAGATTGTAATCCTGTAAAAGCTCTGGCTATAGGAACAAATAAAAGATCATAGATGGTAATAAAGATAACAATCGAAAGTGGAACAAATGAATCTAGTGCAGCAGCAGGGATGATAAAGCCTGATAGAATTGATCTATCTATTGTAGCTCCTTGTTTGGTGAAGAATGTAGAATCCTGTGCAAACACAATAGCAAATACAAGGACTGTAATCCATACTGGAAAAATTCTAAGAACTGCCTTTGCTTCTTCAACCTCGCTGGCACTGCACATCACTCCATGTTTGTGGGAATCCTTTGGCACAATGCAAGCTTTGTTAAGAAATCTGCCAAATTTGAGGATCCATCGATTGTTAACTCTGTATGTTGGCAATTATGCAATTTGATTAACTTGCACACCACCCATTTCATTTCCATTAGTTGAGAGCAACTGAAGTTTCTTATTGAATTAATGAAATCTCTAATTACTGAAGTCACTATGACCTCTAACCTATGTTAGCATTTCAATAGCTGTAATGACAACCAGAGAAAAATAGAACCATGATCCAAAGTTCAAAAAATTAAATGAATATGATAGACTAAATTATAATTACTTCATATAGGGCAAGGATTTTTTAATGTTCTTACCTGAACTGTCCAGCATTCTGTTGTGACAAATCTGGACCATCTCCTTCTTCATCAAAGATGACTGTAGAAGAAGCTCTACAATTCCTAATTGCAGACACAAATACCTGGCCGATTCTCAGAAATGGGGTCTGAGCATATATTTTGATACTATAACGATACGTGTTGGTCCCAAATAGAAACAAAAACGATGCAATGACCATCATAATACAAGGAATTCCAAATCCCAAACTCCAACTAAGGTTCTCCTCTGTATACGTTACCAGCAAAATGGCTACAAAGGTGCCAGCGCAGACACCAAAAAACCACCAATTGAAGAAGGAGCTTTTGGATTTTGCCTCTTGAGGGTGTAGGGCGTCAAATTGATCAGCTCCAAAAGCCTGTACGCAAGGCTTGTGCCCACCTTGCCCGATCCCTATTAAATACAGGGAGACGAAGAACAAGAGAAGCTGAAACTGGGAGTTCTGGGAGGAGGTTGTAGGAAGCATAGCAGAGAAAGATAGGAGTGACAGTCCCTGAAAGGAATTTTGAAGAGGATCAGGAATAGGATCATCTTCAAATTGAGATGGAAAGAAAAAGAAGGAACAGAAAGAGAGACCAAGACGTAAATTGCAGAAGAAAAAAGAATGGTGCGATATCGTCCGAAGAAGGAATCGGCGAGAAAGGCTCCGAGGAGAGTGAGTAGCATGGAGGTGCCTGACCAGATGTTAACAGTCTCGGCGGCGGTGGCCACAGACTGGCCGAGTGGGCCGGTCAGATAAGTTATTAGGTTGGAGCCGATTCCGTAGTAAGCAAATCTCTCTGCCACCTCGACCCCTAAATCAAATGGAGAATATACATATATAGATGTGTGTGGGAACTGGGAATTGAGTTTTGGTGGGTAAAATAAATGTAATAGTATAAACTAATAATATAGAAACCTATCATGAAAGAGGCGGACCTCCAACCACCAGAGCAGAATCGGAGGACTGGCTGACCATTGAAATCCACGGCGCCGTCCACAGTCTGGCTGAGTAGTGGAGTTGGCGGCTCCATTTTTTGATCGGAGGAGAAACAGTGGAAGAAGAAATGGAGTTGGATGGGAACTGGAAGATAAAGAGAGACGATCTTTATTTAAATTGAACCATATGTAACGTGTGACATTTGACTTTGACTTCTTTGTCATCCCATCGATGGTGTGAAACCCAAAACCCAAGTTGCCTGTAGCTCCAACTCGAATTTAAAAGTATGGCTAGAACATTATCTTAAATGCTCTTATCTAAGTGCAAACCACAAATTCTCCATTCAAAATTCTAATTTTTTTTTAAAAAAAACCAAAAATTAACACCTAAAACCATCAAACTCTACATAATCTCTACACTTGTTTCATATTTCTTTAAATTGTGCGTGTTCAGGCATTCAAACGTTATCAGTCTCTCCACATCTTTCATATTTCTTCATATCATGTGCAAGCATTTAAACGTTATCAATATCTTTCAAACACTTAAGGCATTCAAACGTTGAGGAAAAGAGGGTCACAACAATACTTTTGAAACTCTTCAAAGCCAAAAAGCTTGCTTCCCTATCTTTCGCCTAATTCCACCGAACAATATTCTTGAAGTCCCTTGTCCCCTTCAAACCTTCAAAGTCTTATATCAGTTGCAGAAACGATTGGAGCTTCTAGCTTCGTCCTTTCAAACTCTTCATAGTCTTAATACATTCGGCACAAATCAAGAGAATTTTTTCTGGTCCAGGTGAGCTTCTTCATCAAGGTAAATGTTTGTTTTCGCTGTTTGTTTGAACCCTAATTCTTAGGAAAATTTATTCTCAACACCATTATACTTCTAAGTTGTGGTATGCACAACAATATTAACTTAAAATTTTCACGCTTATCGAAACACATTCAGGTTGATCTCTAAAATTTTGCCGCCAAAGTCAAAAGAAAAATGTAAAGTGTATAATATTCTTTAGTTTTTAATTATAGGTTGTATATAGATACAGTTGTGGATATAAATTATTTATTTATTCTTTTAAATTACAGAAACAATATATCAAAAGATATTCCCTTGATTTCAGGAACAACCGCTGGAATTTGTTTTATATTTATAAAGTTTATTGTTTTTATAATTTGTAGCAAAATTAAAAATGAAAAAAGAGAATGAGTAAGGGAAGAACAAGAACCAACGATAGATTACAAGCTCTTGGAATCACTGGTTCCAAAATACCATTAACAAAGAAGGTTGAATATCTGTCAAGTTCTTCTTATGAGGTAAAGGTTGAATATCTGTCTAGTTCTTCTTATGAGGTATTATGTAAATTTTTTTCAATTACACAAAAGTTGTAAATACTGATAACTTCTTGTATGAATACTTACAACATAGACCAAGATATCCAATGGTCGAGGGGTCGGGAAGCAAGCATGAAAGTCCAAACACTTCAAAAAAGAGGGGAGGAATGAACCTCCAAATGAAGATATTGTTATGAAGAAAAAACATAGGATAAAGAGCTTGGAAAACTGTCTTATTAAAACTTGTTTTCTAATGAATACAGTGAAATTTTTTATGTTGGGGTATGTGTAGGTTTCAAAAAGGCAATTTATGAGAATGCAACATGAAGAAGAAGAGAAAGAAGCAAAAAATGAAGAGAATGTGTGTTGTCTACGTTGTTGTACTTCAATTCATAAAATGTAATATATTTAGTAAATTCATAACATAATTTTTACCTAACAAATCTTGTTGAACAGGATAATATTGAAAGTGAACAAGATAAACAAGAAGAACAAGACGAAGATGAAGAAGGACAAGGTGAGACATATGCAAAAGAAGAATGTAGTCAAGGGACAAAAGAACAACTGAAATAAATGAATAATCAATAGAGAATGGAAAGAGAAAAAAGAATACGACAAAGGGGAAGAATGTAACCATCTATAACATATGATAAATGTAAAAGTTATATGGAAATTTGCTATCAGTTTCCTTTTTATAACATAGGTCAAGAGTAGAGGAACCGTGGGCAACAGTGGATGCAACCGGAGTAGAGGAAGATGACGCTTGTAATAAATCTTGGTACTTCTGAAACTTAGCAAACTCATCTGCAGAAATAGTAACGGACGCCTCTGGTATATCACATGTGGAGGCTATCTGAGCATGTTGAGATCGTTGACTATTCTTATATAACAATTTCCGACAATCACGTTTCATATGGCTTGGCTTACGACAGTAGTTACAAACAATCTCTACAGAATTTGGTTTTCGATGATCAGTACTATTCCTCTGAGGTGCCCGAGGGTTATTGTTCTTGCTAAAGAGAGCACTACTGGGTTGAGGAATAGACACACCCGTTAGAGAGCTTTCAATGAGAAGGACGCGAGTGAAGGCATCATCTAATGATGGAATCTTAGAGTCAGAGAGAATTTGTGTCTTTGCCATTCCAAATTCAGGTAAGAGTCCATTCAAAAAAATCATGACAGCCATCTTCTTTCGTTGAGCTTGTTAAACTTTAACATCAGAACTAAAAGGTAACAACAAGCCAAGCTTGGCAGTGATCTTCTTAAGCCGCATAAAGTAGCTGGTGACAGACTCAGCTTTATGTTCCGCACGAAAAAATTGCATACAAACTTCAAACATTCTATGCACTTGCTCTTTACTTGAATATAGAAATTTTAAAAATTCCAGAAGTTCTTTAATCGACTCACAGTGATCAACCAATCCAATTATCTCACTCTCAATTGAGTTTTTGATCTGAAGATATAAACGGGCATCATCACGAAGCCAATCCTTCTTTTGCTTTGCATCTTCTGGGGGATCTTTGGTCATATGATCATCCAGATCAGTACTTCTCAAATAAAATAAAATTGTTCGACGCCAATCGTAATAATTAGATCCATTTAACTTATGTTCTGTGATCTTAGAGGCTAAGAGAATAACGTTGGAGACTACCAAATTTTTTATGTCGGCCATATTGAAGTCGCACTGATTGTAGTCCACACAAACAAAGAGAGAATCAATCCAAATAGCTGCAAAATTGGAAAAAGACCCAAAACTAATAGTGTAACCTTAAGTTTTTGTCGAACCCGAATGCTATTTGATAGACCCAATGGTACAGACTGACCGGAAACAATGGTTCGAGACAAGCTCAGAAGACGGAGGACAAAACGGACGTCTCACACACTCTCACGCGTCGGCGCATGGGTGAAGACCAAGGAGATTCCGACGGCGCGTGAAGGTCACGTGCGGTGTTTTCTGGCGATCGGCGAAGACAGACTTGGACGGACGGAGGTGGGGCTTCTTATGGTATGGGCGGTGTCGACAAACGGTCAACGGAAGGTAACTTAAACTTAAACCTAATGGAGGAGGAAGCTAATGGTCATTCGAAACCCTAATGGCTCTGATACCATGTAATCTAGAATTCAGAGAAGTATATTTCTTATTATGTTGAGTCAAAGGAATGTTACATATTTATATAGAGAATAAACTAAACCCTAGAGACTATGTACAATTACAATAAAGGACATATGATATAGATATAAATATATAGATATAGATATATATATATATATATCATAACACTAATAAGGAAGAAAATGCCAAAGAGGATAAAAGACGGAAAGGAAAAGCACAAATGACATAAGAAAAAACTGAGGTATGTGTGATATATACTTAGAATGTATGAATTATGTAGATGTAGAATACAGGGTATGTGCTTTACACTATTTTTGTGAATATTTGTTGTTTATGATCCTATCCATCTGGAATATATTAAATTTGATTGATGTGAATTACAATGTATTTGTATATTATGTTTGGAGTGTTATGTGTTATGGAGTTAGATACTTTGAAGTGTAGTTAACTTATAGATTTTGTTCAATTGTTTTGTTTTACTTTCTGATATTTTTGCATTGCTTTGTACTTTAGATTATTTGTGAATATCTGTTGTCTATGACCCCATGTATTCAAAAATATGTTGAATATGATTGTGGTGAATTACAGTGTAACAATGACATATGTTTGTTATCATTAATGACTTGTAACTTCTAAGAATTGTGTATTTGAATTATAAAGAATTTATGGTATTAGTTTTCTATTGATTAAATAAATAATATGTGTATATAAATTACATTGTATTTGACATACTAAACCCACTAATGTGTAGTTTAGTTGCGATGTTGAATAATTTTGCTTGTTGTGAACTTGTAGTTTGCCTACACATTCCTTAGAACGATAAGACTTAATGTTGAATTATATTGTATTTGTGTATCCAATAAGACTACATATAACTTTGTACTCTTCTTATAATACCGGTAACTAATCACTGAGAAATACTAAAATATGCATAGGACCAATCTTCATTGAATTCAACTTCCTTAGACAGAACAAAAGAACGACCACAAAAGACCAAGGTAATGCTCTAAATAATATTAATTATCATATGTAAGTTATAATTAGTTATCCTATCAATGCATTTCTCTTTTTTCATAGTTGAACACGACAAATAAAGCAAAACTTAATTTAACACATTAACGTCTAATTAAAAAAAGTAAAATTTAAAAAGTATAAAAATAAAAAATAAAATATTCAAGCGAATAGCAAAATTTAAAAGCAAATCGGATTACTTCTTCAATCTAGATAAAGGGACAAAAAGTCTTTCAAACACCATGTGCATGAAATTTAAGCCTGAAATCCCACCCTCTCATAATAAATTTACTAGAAACTTCTTCTTCTCCTTCTTATGCTCCTCCTGTGAATTCCTGATATGCAATGCTAGATAGTAATAAACTTCTATTGTTGAGAGGTAGAGATATATACCATTATCTTATATAGATAGAAGATAGATAGATAGAAGATACTTGGCCATAGACAGATGAAGAGAGTTGTAATGAAAGCTGAAAAATGAGGGGTTTTTTTTTTTTGGACGGATAGTCTATTTTGAGAGGTTAAAATAAAATGAAATTTGGCCTTACATTTTTAAACCATCGTCTTTGTATCTCCCTTTGATTTCTCAACTTTCCCTCAATTCTCTCGGTTTTCTTCAATATCTTTCTTCGATCTTCCTCCCCTCGACAGCAGCAAGATACAGCATAAGGTTTTTTTTTTTCTTTGCCATCATGTAGTCTACACCAAGTTGGATTTTTTTAATTTGGATATTTTTTTATCCTTTTCTAATTTGAATTTTTTTTCCATCGGCAACAAATCTTAAAATTCCCAACAGCAAAATCAATATACTACAGCAAATAAAAATGGAGGCGTTAACAGTGAAAATTTGAACAAATCAAAAGATTTTCAATGTAATGAGGTTTGCAGATTAGATGAAATCATTCGAACCCAACACAAATAAGAACAAAAATCAGTAGAAGAAGTAGAGGTTTTTTTGTACTGAGGCTAAAATGAAATTGGGAATCGAGGAGCGAACTGAAGCGTGAAAATGAAAACAAGAAAAACTTGGCTCTCAAAGCTGTGACGAGCATCGACGCCTAAGCCGTTGGCGAGTGGAAGAGTGGGCGATGTGGAGAGAGGCAGAAATCGCGGATCATGACGATGTTCATTGGAGTTTAAGAGGGAGAAGGAGGCGTATCATGGTCTTGCGCAGATCACGGACAGAAGGGTTGAGAGTGGATGAGGGTTAAGGGAGGATATTTTGGGAAATTTGACAGTATGATGATATAAGCAGAAGGCATAAATCCAAAAAGCTGATACACCTCTAAAGATAAACATAAAGACGTGTCTACAATTAATAGAGTTGGTTACAATTGCTTAACTCAATCATTTAAATACATCTGTAATAAATTATTTTAATTCTCCGTCATATGACTAAATGTCATTTTCATGATATTAATGAATTTTTCCTGTATGTCCTTTAAACTCATTCCAGCACGTAATCTAAAATTTTAAAGTTCAAATTATATATATAATATATATATTATTTTTGTAATGCGTTTACTTTATTTTCATTAAAAAAAAAAAGAAGAAGAACAGCCTAATTTATCATGGTGGTTTATATAAAAAATTCAAAATAAAGAGAAAGCGACAGCAGAGAAACAACAAACTACAGCCTATCTTTATATCATATTATATTATAAAACAGATTGATTTACATTTTCTTAGGCCATAACTTGACTTTAATTAGGTTTTAAACTAAATTTCAATGTCTAGTGTATCAATTTCACAAGTCTATATTAAATAACTTCATTTAAATTTAATTTTACCATCATTAGTTTATTTTATTATTAAACTATGTACGTTGTATCAAGAAACTTCATTCTTTCTCGCTTTAATATTTCCAATGTCCTATTGGTAACTAATCCAACTACATATTTCCAATGTCATATTCCATAGATCTCACCCCTTTTGGACACATCTAGTGGATGCTTCCGTTTTGCATACCATGTTGGGCCTCGTGGCCTATAAAAGCATCTATTCTCATCTCGTTTCATCACAACAAATCATTTTTCTCTTCCTCTCACAAAATTTTCTCTTTCCTTGTTACAAAATTTTCGTTTTAGAAATAAATAAATAACTTATAATATTTATGTTTGAAATCGTGCAATATTATATTTATTTTTAAAAGAGTGTTTGTTTCCAAGGCAGAACGACCACAAATATTTTTTTGGTTTTTTTATCCTTTGGACGAGGTGGTAATTTTATATAACTGTTTGCACAAAAGCAAAGGCAAAGTCGCGAAACGTCTAAAAGAGAACGAGCTATCCAACTCAATGGTTAATAAGCTTCTATTTTGACGTTCCAACGGTTATTTTCTTTTATTAATGGTCAGAGATTCCTATAGCAACATGTGCTACTACCACCTTTAGGGTCTAACTTCAACAATCACTTATAGGGACCAACTCCGACCACCAACTCAATTGATCATCTCCCATAACTAGCTTTAAAGACCAACTCAAATGATCAGGTATGAAAATAAATAAAAACAAAAACAAAGAAGGTTGGCCAATGAAAGCGTTTTTAAATATAAGATTGAAATGATTTTTTCAAAATGCTTAAAAGTTGTCTTATATAGTAATGGAAATACTTTGACATGCAATCAACCAATTAAACTTGTGTATGAGAAAAACTTTTGAAAATTTGTAAACGGACACATTGTAAAAAATTTATGATGCAAGTGACTTTATGATAAAAAAAAATTGTCTTTTGACTTTTTTATTTAAAATTTCAAAATTTCTTAGTAACATTACTTATCCCTTTATATACCCGTGATTATCCTTTATCTAACAAATATGAGACTTTGATCACATTTTTCTCTCGTTAACATACATGCATATTTAACACTAATCATAGATAATGTAACAAAAAGGTCTAAACTACATACCTTTTTTGTATGCATGTTACATTCACACGTTCCACTTAGATGAAAGTTCATTGTAGCCAAAGTGAGCAATGATATACATCTTTAAAAGTTAGAGGTTCAAATATTCCTCGTTTTACAGTTACTACAAAATCTATTATAATTTTATCATTTGTATAAAACAAGAGTATTTTGACTATTGAAGTAGAATAATTACATATAAAGAAATAACATGCTTGATCTTCCATTCCACAATTAATTAATATAACAATAAATTAATTTGGGCTAAATTTAATTGATCTCTAACATTTAGTCAAGTAACTATTTTATTTTCCTTGCTCTGAATCCTTGAATTGAACACAAAAATTTCTAAACATTAATTATTCCATCCAAACACAAATATTATTTATTCCATATTTTTAAATTTTATATATTTAATATCTATACTATAAAATAATATATGTGATCTAAACAATTCTCGAATGATCATAGAAAAAAAGTACACATGATAAATTATGAAAAGGAAAGTTTGAAAATGATTTCTTAGAAAAAAGAAAGTTACAGTATAACTTTATAAGGTTGTAAATGAATAGATGAAAAGAAAATAGTGGAAACTCGATAAAAATTTATTTTGAATTGGTTAAAGAATAGACAGATTTATTATATTGAACTTTTGTAATTTTCTTTTTTCAGACAAAAAAAAGTGAAAAAAAAAGGAGAATTGGAGTTTGTTTCAAACTTTCAAATGATGTATATTAGTAAATATATAGGTTTAAATATTATTTTAGTTTCAAAATTTTGTATATTGGTCTATTTTGATATTTAAACTTTAAAAAACGTCTCAAGTATTTCATGAACTTTTAAAAATAATATATTTTATTCTTTTTTTTTGTTGTGATTCAATTAACTTTCTAACAATGAAATGTGGATGACTAGACTACAAAATAAGTGGATGGAAGGGATATGAGAGACTTGACCTTGGAAATTGATAGAAATTATGTGAATGATTTTGTTAAAGAATTAATAAAATGGGATGAAAATAGGTTTTTTTATTTAAAAGTTTTGGAAGTAGAATAGAAATTTAATTTGAACCTAAAAATATATAAAAAGGAAAGTGCCGGCGGGGAAATAATGATGGTATGGCATGGCAAGTGGACAGGCTGTGAGAAGGAGAGAGGAGAGGTGTGGAAAGAGTATTGAGAGATAAACGTGACTGGCAAATAGAAGTAGGGCCCAGCAGGAAAGGAATCCAAGATTTTATTCTCTGCGACACCCATGTCCTTATGACCTTATACATTATACAAATCGGGTTCAACGCCCAGCAAAGGAAAGGAATTATCTCCTTCCCAATCCCCCCACCTAAGCCCTATACCCTTGCTTCCATTTTCAAAACCACGGGCTGGAAATGGAATTATCTATATCCCTTTTTTTTATGCAATCAACATACCCCAACAATATATTTTATTTTATTTATATATATATAATCATTAAAACACACAATTCCTTTTTTCTTAACAAATCACTTCTTCCCTGTCTAACAAAAATAAATTTTAAAAATTAGGTTATATATTTTTTTTGTTTTTTGTTTTTTGGAAACGTACTTATCATCACAAACCAAAGTGTGTTTGAAAATTTGAATAATACGAGTGGAAGTTTGTAGCAACTTCAGTCTGGGTTAGCTAATAACCATCAAGGTTAACTAAAGTGTTGTAGTTTTATATATATATATTCACATGTATGTATATATGAGTTAAGTTTTAAAAGGTTAAAAGAAAAATGATGATAAGGAATGTGACCCTAAAAATAGAGTTATCTTTTTCTTTTTGAGGGTTAAAGAAAAAAGTAGGATAAAAATGGAAGAAGGAAATTGATGATTGGAAGTTTGAGAAGGGAGAATAAGGTTGTAAAATGAAAACTAAAAGGAAGGGGAGGGAGAAGAGAAGAGGAGAAGGGCCCACAAACAAAATGCTATGACAGCTGGCGAAGGGCTTTGACAGTCTGTTCTTTCTTATCATTACAACGGCAAACAACACACATCCCTTTTTTTCTTCTTCTTTGCTAGGGTGTGCAAATCACTATTATAGAAAAATAAAATAGATATCATACAATTGATTTTCGAACTGTTTTCAAATTAATAAAATCAATCTAATTTGAATAATAAAAAATATAAAAATTTGAATAATGATGAGGTGTAACTCAATCTAATTTATCGTTTCCATATATTTTCTTAATATTCGATACATTTGATTTACGTAAAACAATTAAATATCAATAAAATAAAATAAAAATACTAAAAAAATCATTTTCCAACATTAACACGCCAATCCATTTCCACTTATTTCTATTTCCATCATTTTCCTTCCCTCTTTTCTCTGTCTCACAACATACTCCTTATTCTCTCTTCTCTCCTCTCTTTGCTCCCGACTCCCTACTCCCTACTCCCCACTCTCTCTCTCCCTCCTTCTTCCTTCTTTCTAATCATGGCTGAGGAAACCCAGAAGCCTGCTGCTGCCGAACCGCCGCCTTCTTCTCAGCCTGTCCCTGAAGAGCCTGCTGTTGTTCCGCCTCCTGCCCCTGAGAAGGAACTACCTGACCCTGCTCCTGCTCCTGCCAACCCTGATTCGGTGGAGGAAGTTGCAGAGGCCGAGAAGTCCAAGGCGGCCGACGACTTTGAGAAGATCTCGCAGTCGGTTTCTTTCAAGGAGGAGACCAACGTTGTTTCTGAGCTTCCGGAGTCGCAGAGGAAGGCTCTGGCCGATCTTAAGCTTCTGATTCAGGAAGCTCTCAATAACCACGACTTCACTGCCCCTCTACCCCCTCCCCCGGCCAAGGAAGAAGAGAAGCCGACCGAGGAAAAGAAGGAAGACTCTGACAAACCTGCCGAAGACCCTAAAATCGAACAGGAATCCGAAGCTGTACCCGAGAACCAACCTCTCAAGGAAGCTGTGGTCGAAGAGTCTCCCAAATCCCAACCAGAACCAGAACCAGAGACTGTGACCGTCACGGTCACGGTGGAAGATACAATCACTCCTAATCCCGCGCCCGAGACTTCCTTGGCTCCAAAACCCGAAGAGAAGGCGGAAGAGACGTCGAAGGTGGTGGAAAAAGTGGCAGTTATCGACGAAGATGGTGCCAAGACGGTGGAAGCGATCGAGGAAACTGTAGTTGCGGTCTCCGCCCCGGAGCCGAAGGAACCAGCCCTTCCCACGGAAGAGGCGGAGGCAGAGGCCGAAGCAGAAGCGGCGGAGCCTGTGCCGCCACCTCCACCAGAGGAGGTGTTCATCTGGGGAATTCCTCTCCTCGGCGACGAAAGGAGCGATGTGATCCTGCTGAAATTCCTCCGAGCCAGAGACTTCAAGGTGAAAGATGCTTTCACTATGATCAAGAACACCGTTCGTTGGCGAAAACAATTCGGCATCGAGGCTCTTCTGGACGAGGACTTGGGGAACCAGTGGGACAAAGTGGTGTTCTCCCATGGCGTCGACAGGGAAGACCACCCAGTCTGCTACAACGTGTTCGGTGAGTTCGAAAACAAGGACTTGTATCAAACCACCTTCTCTGACGACGAAAAGAGCCTCAAATTCTTGCAATGGAGGATTCAGTTTTTGGAGAAGAGCATCAGAAAACTCGACTTCAGCCCCAGTGGCATCTCCACCATTGTTCAAGTCAACGACCTCAAAAACTCGCCTGGACTCACAAAGTGGGAGCTCAGAAACGCCACCAGGCGAGCTCTGCAACTATTACAAGACAATTATCCTGAATTCGCTGCCAAACAGGTATTGCCGTATTCAATCCATTTTTCTTTCTCCCTCCAAAACAATTTTATTAAATAATTGTTTGATCTTACGATGGATGGATTTAATTCCTCTGAAGGTGTTCATCAACGTGCCATGGTGGTATTTAGCCGTGAACAGGATGATCAGCCCCTTTTTCACTCAGAGAACGAAGAGCAAGTTTGTGTTCGCCGGACCATCGAAGACTGCTGAGACCCTATTCAAGTGAGTGTGTAATTACAAATTTTGTTTTGATTTGTTTTGTTTGTCCTTTTCATTTTTCCGCCATTATGTGTCTCAATCTCATCTAGCCTTGGCCTGTACTTTTGTTTCCTTGTGTTCTTCTCTCAGGTACGTTGCTCCTGAACAAGTACCAGTTCAATATGGTGGATTAAGCAGGGAAGGCGAGCAAGAATTTTCCGTTGAAGACCCTGTTACTGAAGTTGCTATAAAGGCTGCAACGAAACACACTGTTGAATTCCCAATTTCTGAGGTAGGAGGACATATTCTTATCAGAATGTCTCGTGTTTTTTTCTCTGTTTATTTGAATTGATTATAAAAGAAGATCCATCTGTTTTTGTAGCCAAGCCTTCTGGTTTGGGAATTGAGAGTTGTAGGATGGGATGTCAGCTATGGGGCAGAGTTCTCGCCCAGTGCTGAAGGTGGCTATACTGTGATTGTACAAAAGACAACGAAGCTTGGGCCAGCTGATGAACCTGTGATCTCCAACAGCTACAGGGTTGGTGAAGCTGGTAAAATTGTGCTCACCATCGACAATTTGAGCTCCAAGAAGAAGAAGATCTTGTTGTACAGATCGAAGACCAAACCCGTTTCTGATTGATGGAGTTGCAAAAGCTTGATCAAATCACCTATTTCAATTTGATGATGAATACAAAACTGCAGACACAATAAGCAGGGTTCTCTATTTATGGATGATACAATGTTTTTTTTCTTTTTTCTTTTCTTGTTCCATTTGTTGAAAAATTTAAATCTTATTTCTCCAATTTGGATAGTCTTACAAACAGGATTGGTGGGTGGGAGTTGGATTTCTTTTGTATGCCTTCTTTCTTTCCATGTTTGCTTGGTTGTTGTGATCATTTGAGGTTGCTGCCTGCTAAATTGGTAGGGAGAACTGTCTGAAATTGTCTGGACTCCCAGGAACAAGAGGAAGAGGAGAGGGCTTTGTGTTGGTTCTCTTGATAGTATTCTGTAAAATTTGTGTAAATTTGTTGTATTATTTATTTGTTACTCTATTTCCTTCAATTTGTGTATTGGTTTATTTTTCTATCTTAAATCAAAAGATTTGTTGCGCTTAGTTTCTTTTTTCTTCTTTGATCATTCATATTTGTTAATACAGTTGTATTTTCTTGGCTTGATTAGCTTTTTGCCAATGACTTGACCGACAAGTTTCAAAGCCATCCAGCCTGTCTTTGTTCTCTCATCTGGCTTTTGATAATGGAGTTTTGAAATTGTGGAAAATGACTATTTTATTAAAGGAAATATTGACTCTGTTGGATGAACCAAAATAATTGTAGAGAGAGAGTAGGTCAAAGCACATATCAACAAAAGTTTCTCTTTTTCATGTTGATGGGTTTTGATAACTCTTATCATAAATATGATTTCCCGAAGGTAAATACATAGATAGATTACCCAATAAACTCTATTGATTCGAGGGTTGAGAAGTTCTTTCTTTTGGCTATACCAGATTTTTGGTTTGACTATCTATAAATATAAAATTTGGGGTTTCTACTTCACGTTCCTCGCGCTTCTTTGCAATTTCCATCAGGTCTCAGTTTTCTCGATATCTGTCAGGCTTTTTCCGGTTGATCGTCCAAGATCTTTCCATCTCTTGTGCTTTCTCCATATTTGATCTCTCGAGCTCTCTCTGATTTCATTGTCAACTCTCACTCTAAACTTTTCTTAGTGTGAATTTAAATTTTTTACTTTGAGTTTAAGGGTTCGTGAGATGAAGAGGGGATTTGGTTCTATTATGATACTTGAGTTAACAACTGATCTGCAGAAGATTGTCGAGAGATTCCACAAACAAATAAATTTGTAGGTGACTTTGAGGGGTTGTGAAAAGAGAAAATACTGGCAATGTCTAAATTACAAAAGAAAAAACTCCACCAAATATCGTGGTGATACAACTCTGAGCTCAACTGTACGTATTGGGTGACGTGTGATTGTTGTATCGTATAAAAATAAAGAGAGAGAGAAAAGAAATGGTAAATCTAGGATGAGGATAATGCTAATGGGTCCCATAAGTTGCAGCGTTCAAACTGGGGTTTCTCTGAATCTTGCTGGTTTCTTCACTTTGGTTTGCAATCCCAATCCGGGAAGAGTTTCTTCATTCCTTCCCAGAAGTAGAAGTATAAGTAGGGTCCCCCTGATCATTACTGAACGCCATTTCAGCAAGAACAGAATATTTCATTCTCAAGCACAACCTCCCCTACTTTCTGCCGAGAGAAGATGGAATTTATCTGTGTATGCCACCACCTCTCTAGACCTTCCGCTGCTTCCCTTTGGTGTCAATGACGTAAATCACCAACCCCTTCTCTGCATTTACTTGAAGTTTTATTAGTTCTGCACCAAATCCCCAACCCTATGTAATCTGAACAAAAATCAATTCCTTCTTTTACTTTCTATTTTGTGTCCATGGTGGATTTTGTTTCTCTTTTTCTTAGCTATCTCTTGAATGCTTTCTGTAGCTCTTCTTTCATATAACGTCTTTTCATCCCCACCAATCTTCCTTACCTTTCATCAACTGCTACAACACTCCACTCTTTCTAGTTCGTTAAAAATTGTATTCCAGTTTCTTACCTGCTTTGCAGGTTCTTGTTCCGTCGGAGAGTAAAACACTGCATCTCTATGAAGCCAGGTATCTAGCTCTATTGGATGAGGTACACACTTTTAGACACTTTTTATCTTATATAATGTCACATTTGTGTATCAAGTCTGGTTGGTGCTATGTACACATTGCGCATGTTTGTTCTGAATGGACGTGCTTTCAAATTTCTGTCTTTTATGGTGTACAAATATTAACATCATTTAGCTGTTTCATTTTTAGATTGGCTAATCATATTGTTTTGTGTTCTGATCTGTGAGGCTGTCCATCAACTGCGTCTTTAATCTTTTGTTATGCATTAACATCTTGGTGGGATCTATCTCCACTACAAGTTGGAACAATTTAAAACAGGAAGATACCAAGTTTTTGTTACTTATTATGATAACGGGGTTTGGTTTTGCAGTACGATTTTTTTAGTCCCAATAAGCTTAATGTGCTAGTAAGTTCATAGTCTTAGAGCATGTTTGGAATTATTTTTTAACTGTTTATAAAATATTTTTGTTTGCACTTAGAGTTAGTATTTTAGGCAATCTATAAAGTCATTCCAAATCGACCTTAGTGAAGTGGGATGGAAACAAGGTAAGGTTTCCACTTATCTGTGGCTTAAGTTCTGTGTGTATACATATATATATGTTTGCTTTCAAATTCCATGTAATCATGTATTCTATATCTCCTTGGTATGTTCTGCTGCTGGAATCAATTTGGACCTTACTCTATGATAAGATTTTGAGTCTGCATGCAGTTCCTCTACCTGGAATATATTTCATATTCTTTTTGGTTTCTCTGCTGCAAACCAAAGGAATGAGGTTTGTGCAAATAGCGGATGAAGATGAGTGATTTCTCCTAGTTTGGAAGGGATGGAACTTCTTCTCAGCCCGCAAACTGTTCAACTTGCTGATGATCTTTTTACTTCCTGCTTTTCCTTTATTGATGTTATCATATTCTTCAGTTAATTTTGTTGGTGGTGATTGCTTCAGTTCCACTGTGGTTGATTGGTTGGTTGGTTAGCCTTTGTATTTAGGTTTTACTTTTTTGGCATTTTTGGTCCTTTTAGTTCCTATAGTCTTGGTTCTTTTTCTTTTTCTCCCTCTTTCTCTCAAGGAGAGTTTATGTTTGATTTTTTTCTTCCTTTCCATATACGATGAAATTTTTGCTTTTTGTTAAAAAAAAAACGAGATGTATGTAATGTCATCATATTTTTTAGAAAAAGATTTTTTCTTGCTTTATTTAATCAAATCAGCCCTGACTTGAGCATACTAGTTGCAGTCTTTATTTCGGAAGAACAAACTTTTCGTGCATTTTGTGTTGGATCCTGTCGCTGTTAGTGACTCATCAAGGGAAATATCGTTTGCAGCTAGACATGCTTGTTTAGTTTTCATTGAGAATGTAAGTTTCAAAACGTTGAATATGTATATATACATATATATCTTTAATGTGAACACATGAAAATATTTTGATCTACAAGCAGTTTCAGCTAATTGCAGGTCGAGAGATTGCAGGTGGGGGCATTAGTTACCATCAGAGGAATCGGACGTGTCAAAATCATTGAGCTTCTGCAAGCAAGTGACAAGTGAATTGATTCAAACCAGTTTTTTATTTACCAGTTATGAATTAAACTCGAATGCTGATTTGTGGTTATTTTAACCATCTTTTGGTCTACTATTTTTCCAGGTTGATCCTTATTTACGGGGCACAATTTTATCTGTGAGGGATAATATTGTTCAAGATGAATGTTGGTTAAGTTCAAAAGTGATGGACGTCAAAAACGTTCTTCATAATTTGAATAGTTTGGAGATCAAATTGAAGGTATGGCTTTTTCCCTCTCTCAGCAGCAGTCATTTCTAAGAAATTGAACTGGAAGGCTCTTGTGGGGCAGTAGATTTTGGGTGGTTTTAGGAAGGGTAAAAAATTGTGCTTTCAGCTGATTAAGCAAAATTTCCAAAAGTCTGAAAATTTCAATTTCATGATTTTTGGTTACATAATCTCGAACCGTGAAGAGGGAAAAGGGGGGGGAGGGATTAGATTCTTCGTCCCCATCTCCGATTGGCTAATGGAAAATTTTCCCCCATTCCTCATGTCATGTCCCATTTCCAGTGGGTTCCTGGGGAAAAATGAACAACTTAACCTTTAAGTGAGACACCTTCAGGGAATCTGCCATGAAGGAGTTCTGTAGTTGCTTTGGGGGTATTCCCTTTTGTACATCATTTCATTTTTTCTATAACTGAAGTATTTTTACGTATGACTAGGCTCCCAAGGACGAATTGTTGCAGACTCAAATACTGAACTCACTTAATTGGGCTGAAAAGGGTATATATGTGGACATTGATCAAAATTTTGTACCATCGTTGGCCGAAAGAGTATCATTCGCAGCCTTCCAACCAATTTCAGGTAAGTTTTCTTTGAATCACATCACCTATTTACTTTCATTTTCTAGTTTAACTTGTATTTTTAGTTTCTACAACAGAAGGTCTAATTTCCTTTTCAGGAAAAAACTAAGTTTTAAAGTTAATATAATTAATTTTTCAGGATCAACTAAATCTGAATTGCAGAGTTTGCAGCTAAAAAAGCTCAAGGCAATGGATATGAAGAATACCCATGAAAGGCTAAATAAATCATTGAAATTAACAAAAGAAAATATTTCTATTGTGGCAGCCAAACTTGCTATACAATCAATTGAAATTTAGAAGCCTGTGAAAACTATGGATTGGGCATTCTGTCGTGTCGTGATAAGGGATAACCAACCCCAATCATGAAAGGTTGTGAAGTTGTTAACGTGGGAGTTCATTTTATTTTGTTGGCCATACATGCAATCCTAAAACGTATTTATGCTGTTTTAATTATTTTGTTCTTTTAAAACTGATCTAATAAATTAAAGGACAGACATTGGTATACGTGGGTTACAATCGCTGATCGTGATAACCAACCTCAATCATGAATGTACGAGTTATTCGACAACGTGACTCCATTTTCGAGGTAATATTGATTGTTTCAGGCTCCAAATGCACTTGAAAATAGCTCTAGTTTCTCTCTCGGCCTCCAAATCATAAAGTCTTCATCATGTCCTAACTTGAAGAAACTAAGAAATTGTATAGAGCTGAAATAACAATGGAGATGGGATATTGGCCCAAAATTAAGATAACGTGTTTCTAGTGCTGCGGCATTGTGTGTGCTTGATGGTGCTAGGTTATAGAGACGAGGCACTGTTTGTCTTGCCGCATCGACTTTCAGCATTAAGGTTAGCATTGTAGGGTTTCTTATACACTTTTTTTAGCTCCTTTTTGCTTGTTTCATGCCTTGATATCATTTTACCCTTCCTAATGTTATTTTCTTCAATTCATGTTTAAATTTCTTAAACATTCGTCCAAATATAAGGTTCCAACAAGATCAATATAGGAAAGTATAAAAAAAAAAAAGAACTCATTCTTTTTTGGTGTTACAAATTTTTTATTCAGGAATAATGGGTTTTGAGCATGTGGAGTTTTATCCATGGAAATATCTTAGACCCATTTGCACTCTACAAAAGAGAAAAATGAAAGGACCTCATTGGGGAGGCCAATTGTACCCCTCCAAAATAGATAAAATAGGATGACTAGTTTCTTTGCAAAAATAAAATTTGCTTATGGGCATCACTTATCATTTTATTTTGGTAAAAAATGTCCGGCAATTCTTCAAAATTAAATAACTTCCTAGTTAGATGTAAATTAAACGATATTTTTTACCATTTTATGTGCAACTTCAGTCCACAACTAAAGCGCATTAATTGTGACTTTTAGTTCATTTTCTTGTGCCATAGACCATGTATCAGCTCATAATCATTTAACTAAAGAAGTGTAGGATCAAAACAAATTAAAGAAACCTTTGGATGACTAGTTTGGATGTCAAAGATAAAAACTTAGTCATGGGTTAGTTTTTTTTTCTAGAAATACTTTAATATTCTTCTAAATAAGACCACTTACCAGTTAGATGTGACTTTTCATGACTTTTTGACACTAGCCAAAATATGGTCAGTTTTAGTAAGCTATAACATTAACTATTTTTCGAACGCTTTGGGTGCCACCTTAGTCTATCAAGGAGCACCAGTCGTGACATTTGAGTAATATTTCTGTTCATAAACCTTGCCAAAAATACGATCCCACACTTATCAGTCTATAATCATTGAGTTAAAGGGGTACAGGACCAAAACAAATAATCGAAACCGTTTGAAGACTAATTTGGATGCCGAAGTAGAAACAAGTTTGTGGCTTCAAAGTAGTAATTGGCGCTTGATCTTTTCTTAGGTTTATGCCTTTTGTATTAGAGATTATGAGCTCAAATATTTGAGATTATATCCCCATATGAATCCCTAACACATTTAAATGAAAGTATAGTCACATAGGTTGTTCATTTGGGGAGGCCAATTATGGTACGACCCAAAATCACATATGTTCACCCTAGCAAAACTTTAACTTACTCAAAGAAAAATTGAAAAATGATGACTTGTACTTTATTATTATTATTATTTTATCTTGGTTGTTTAAGCTAATCAATTTGGGGTTTCTCGGTTTCTATTTTAGGTGCTATGAGTTTTTGATTTGGGGATCATGGGGTAAAAATTTAGAGTTATCTCCAAGAAATATTTGTAATCAATTAAAAAAAGAACTTGATGGGAGTTTTTTTTTAGCAAAGGTCCATAATTTAATCTATGATATCGATTCTAAACTAATATTTTAGACTCATAATTATGGGTTGGAAACCACCCTTAGACTTATAATTATAGGTTGGAAACCACCATATTTCCAAGTGTCATCGTAAGTTATTGCCACAAATTGGTTATGATTGTTGTTTAAAACTACCATAAAAACTGTCATCATGTACGTACAATGACTATTACTTGTGATGACAATACATAACTAGCATCAAATCTTGTGACTTCATACTTGTATGACGAAGGTTAGCTATGATTTTAGTTCAGAATCATCATCACATCTCATGCCATTATGTTTACAATAAAAGAAAAGTGTCGTCCCATTAAACAATTAGTTATTATGGCAATTTGTAAATAACATTGTATACCTAATAAATAACGGTGGTAAATTGACCTCGTGTCTAATTCAACCTATTTTGTTTTGATGACATTTAATACCCACCATTGTTGTTACGGAAAGAGACTTACAATCATTCCTACTGTTTAAACTTATACGAACTTAATACTAGCAAGTTGGGGTGTGCAGAGCTTGACACCGCACAATTATTTTTGTCACACGCGGGTTGAGTTGTTTTCCCCTCAAATTGATTGTTGATCCATTTGTCTAGTGTCAATGGAGTCCATCTAGATATTTTAGGAAGGACAAAACAAGAAGAAGAAGATAAGTTTAAAAGAAAACGAAGATAAGAAATTGGTGATTTACATGGAAACTTATAGGTTGTGTTTGTGGGTTTTATCCCCCCAACTCCCAACAGGATATTTTTAGGATATTTGTTTTGGATGTCATCCATTGGCTGCACTGCAAATCTTCTGTTGGCTAAGAGAGAATGGGATTTGCCTCTGCTGGAGCGCAGTTGATTTCCCTTCCACCAACTGGGAGCAGTAGCCGCCGTGTCGGGAAGCCATTTCAACCACCTTACTTCAAATTTGCTTATCCTCTCCCCTCTGTATGTTTATTTCCCCTTTTCTTCTCTACCTTAAATCTATTCCCCAACATGTTTGCTACAATGATGGAATCGTCATTTTCTTAAGGTTAAAGGATTGAGCTTTTTTTTTTTTTTTTTTTTTTTAATAGAGGAAATACAATAATATGGGTGTTTGGAGATGGAAGGGTAAACTGCGTTATAGCGTAGAGGGCCGAATGAAGGGTGATGATGATGATGCTTGTGAACTAGTGAATGGAATGGAGCTTTCAATTGGGGAACAACCTCATCATTCAATCCCCGCATATCTCTTTAAGGCAGTCAAGAACAATAATGGAACTGCTATTCTTCTCTTGTCCGATCTCTTTGCCTTTCAACATTCTTCCATTAGAGACTTTGCTTATCGTCTTGCTTGCATTGGCTTCAAGTATGCTGCCCAAACATTCACATTCAATTTCACTCTCAATTTCTATTTTGTATCAAATAATACATCAAAGTTAACGAAGTTTATGTTATAATGAAGAAATGTTCATCGCTCTTTTATTTTGAATTTAAGAAATTTCAAATCTATCTGATGGACAAGTATAAATTTTTTTTATATTTGAAAATGTCCACTTCGAGGTTAAAATTAAAAACACACTTTGAAACAGGGTTTAAAAATTATGTATCCCGTAACATTTTGCTGCAGAATGCATCTTTTTCCTATTAACCACGCCAGAATAGTTTGCTGAAGTTGAACTGCAGTGTCTTACTTCCAGATTTAGTTCACGAAGATGTATGGGAGAAACCGCCAGCTGAACACTGTGCAAAACAAGAGATGCAGAGGATTGCAGAAGACATAGGAACAGTAACAAAATGGTTGACCGAAGAGTTTTCAGCAGCAGGCCTCTCAATGAAGCTTGGGATCATTGGATTTGGGTACGGGGGAGGCCGAGTAATAGATGTTCTAGCTCGAGACGAGGGTGCCTGTTTCTTGATTGGAGCCTCCATCTATGGCACTCAGGTAGATCCATCACTTGCTACCAAAGTCAAGGTTCCTGTGTTGCTCATCTCAGGGGACAATGACCCACTTTGTCCAGTGAGTGTCATGAAGGATTTGGAGAAAGGGCTGGGAGAAGGTTCCAAATTAGTGATATTTGGGGGAAGAGGCCATGGCTTTGTTCACAATCCTGGATCTCCAGAAGAAGATGATGATGCTGAAAAGGCTTTTCTAATGCTTAGAAATTGGCTACATCACGGCTTGGTTGCAATTAATAATTTAGCTAACTGCCATGGGTAATATAGTAATAAATGAAATCAATGTTTTTGGTCCCCGTTACTTTGATTCCAAAATGCCCAAGGCTAGGGCGATGCCACACTTTTACGCAATTCAGCAATGCGATGCGTCATTAATAAACACATACTTTCAATTGGTGGGATCAATATGTGTACGTATTTTTAGGCTAGAATTGATTTTGCTAAAATTTCAATGATCCATATCACACGAGTTATAATTGTAATGATAAAAACAAAAACAAAAACAAAACCTAAGTTTCATCAACCAGAGTCCAAAATATTTTATCACGTTTCCCCACTACTTCAAGCCATCAAACTGCGAAGAGTACGATACAAAAGATGGTTGTCAAAGCATGAATTAGATAACCAAAGTGGGGGTGGCAAGAAGAGTACTTATTGATTTCTTTTTTCCTCTCCAGCTCACGAAACTCTATAAGCAACAGGGGAAAGTTACAGATGCTTACAAAAATCTGCAGCGTGCATGGAGGTGAAATATAATGTCAACAAGCAAAAAAGTTTGCATTACACAGTTGAAACCAAACATGGGAAAAGTAAGCTTAAACAATCTCAAGTAAAATTACGGTTTCACATCCATTCAATCTCAAGACAGCTTGCTTCTCACAGTATTTGTCCTTAATCTTGCCCCTCCTGAACAAAACCAATTGCCAACCAGATATTAAAAAATAAAAGTGCAGACAAATCATATCTGCTTTAGAAACTTCAGGAAACGGCAAAAAGAACAAAAAAATGTGAACGGAAAGAATATACGGAGATCAATTTCTACATGGCAAGAAACCCAAGTACGTGTTAAAATAAACAACAACAACAACAATAATAAGGTAGCAGCTAAAAGACTAGCTATTCCTGTGAAGCAAATTTAGAAAATGTGCTTGCACAACAGGACAAGCAATTCCATAGTTGGGTTTATTTATTTATTTAATTTTAATTTTAATTTTTATCACTACAGCCATAATTAAGTGGGCTGGGTTTGGTTCTTTGCCTTACTTCAACAAGTTTCTTCGTGTCTAGAAACCATCCCAAACTAAGAAAAATACAGATACATAAAAAATGACCACTCAATTTAAGGTGCCTATATTTTGCTTAATAGGTCCCAAATTTCCACCCCATTTATTTCCTCTTGTCAAAAATAAGAAATAAGACATTATAATTATGACATTAAAAAGAAAAACAGATCGGATAACATAACCTTTTGAGAGGCTATCTCTCTCACACAACAGCATTCCCAGAACTCCAGTTCCCTCCCAAAGCCTGAACTCCTATTTATAATCCTCAACTCGAACATAACCCCAAATAATATTCTCAATATTTCCCTACCAACACACCTTAACACGGACCATCAGGACACCTATCACCATATTGTCATTATTCTGTGACTATTCTGTTATTCTATTACCCTAAGAAGATGCCAACGCACCAAGAAAGATCAAATCCACTGAATAAATGGTACAAGAACTTCTGGATAAAGAACAAATAGAAGCTAAGAAGCACAGACACTTTAGTTTGGTTAGCGTGTCCATGAACCTGTGCAACATATGGACACTTCGATGCTGGGTGGACATCTATCGAACACTTGTTAGTGCAACAAATGCATTAGATATGCATAGAACACTTGTTGAGTAGACTAAAAAGACACATATGACAATAATAATAACTTTGAGTGTGGAATACATCAAGATAAGTCTTTTAAGCATATAAATGCATCTTTTCCTAAGAAATGATATATATTTTTTAGAAAATGAATATTTTAATAAACATTTCCTTATCGTGTCGTATAATAAAATTTTAAAATATGGCACGTAGTGTCCGTGTCGTATTTGTGTTTCGTATCCGTGTATGTGCTTCTTAGAATAAAAGAGGTGCTATCAGTTTTACTTTTTCACAAAGGCTACATAAACAAGGATAGAAATAAACATGGGATTTAAATTTTTGGACAACTTAACAATATAATACCCACCAAGGGACCTAAGACCAAAGAAGCACAAACATCAAACATGACAGACACAAACATGGCAACAAGTCAATTTCTCAGGAAATGTTGGGCGGCAGACACGTTGGAGATACTTTATTTCTAAAAAGTTTGTTGATTACTTTTTTTATGAAATAACTTTCATTGATAACAAAGGAAAGAAAACGAGGGGGCAAAAAAGACAATCCCTCAAAAGGAAACACAATTCAAGAAAAGGGCTCCAATTATGCAAAATAGAACCCATAGAATAATTTAAAAAGCTCTTTGAAATCAAAACTCAAAGGGAAACATGAAATATAACGAGGAACCAAACATCCAAAGAGTTCTCCCAACTTTTAAGAATTCTACCATTCCTCACACGCCAAAGATCCCACAAAGTCCCTCAATATCCCCCTTTAGACAATCTCCAGGACCATAGTGAACCCACATGGATCTGGGGATTTGTTCCTATTGCACCCAAAGGCTGCTTTTCTAATCTCCTCCCTTCCCTATCTTCAAAATCGAACACCAATCAATGCCATTGATAAAGGGTTTGTTAATTACCGGTGGACTTTTTCAATTTTCTTTTCTTTCCAAATGATCTTTCCACTTCCATTTTCCAGCATCCCAATGGAATTCTTGCTTTTCCTACCACTGGGCACCCTATGACCAAAAGATGTTAGTCTCCTTTAGTCCAAATGACCATATTTTGCCTCCAACTAACATTTTGTTTAACTACTAACTAGATCAACAAACTCCACCTTTATGGATTCTTGCTTTTGTTTCAAAGAATCATCCAACAGACCCTTCGTCTCTGCCAGATTAATCAACTTAATCTCTGCAAAGATTTCTTGTTTCTTAATCCTACTGTTCCAGAAGACCTTTGCATTCCAAGAAGTAAGCAAAATTTTAAGGTATCTTAACTTTCCAATAAATCAAAATGCTTCCACTTCCAAGCTACTGATTCATTCCATCGTAATGATTAAGAGGACTTAGAGGAAATATGTTTAACCACATATGCGAACCTGAAGGGTCAGGTGCACATTTCTGAATACTCGAGCTGAGAATGATTGGCCAATGATCTAATGTCACTCTCAGCCTCACCACCTATCTAAACTCACCAAAATGAAGGTGCAACCACATGGACAATTTATTAAATGTTAGTATGATGTGTCAACCATATGCACAATTTATTACAAAAAAAAAAGGTGACGTATCCAACATAGACACTTCGTCAAAAACAAATTGTATGTGCTTCCAGGACGTGTGTGTGTGTGTGTCCAGCACATATTACACCCTATCAAATAAAAAAGGTTGATCAAATAATATCACATTAAACAGATTAAGGGCCCGTGTTTTTCAAACACCTAAACTTTTTCCAAAATAACTTATTTTGTAAATTAAAAATTTGAGAATGTATTCAAAACACACTCTAATTCAAGGAGATGGTTTTACTGTACATGTGAATTTCACCTGTGAAGGCTGAGCCTCTGTGATTTTTGGAGATGTGAATTTGGCGGTGGAACCTTCAAATAAAGAATTACAATCTGTGTATGCTGATCCAATGCCCAATCCAGCACCAAAAGCTATAGAAGCCCAACGAGTCACCGGACTCCCTAGTTGTTAATCACGATACAGTGCTCATTAGTGAGTTTATTAGAATCAAACAACTGAAGTTTCAGAAATATAATAAAACATTGATTAACGAGTTCGGTACTTCAACATAAACAACAAAAGAGGCCATTTATTTTGCAAAAATCCTGCATGTCTGCAATTGGCTGACTGGGTTCAAATTCACAAGTTTGCTTAACAAAAACGTAGAAATCCTGATATTTGTAAATGGATACACGAGTAGTACAGAGAAAAATGCTCACCAAATATGTGAAGAGCCAAGTTAAGCGAACCTAAATTTCTTAAGTTTACAGTCTCGTCGCAGAATAAATCTGTACATCTCTTTCATTTGTTGATAAACATACATTCCAAATCGACAGACGAAAAAAATTCTTAATATACGATTGATCCAATGTAATAACATGCAATTCCAGTTTATAGGAAATAATAGCGAGAGAAAGAAATGCTTGGGTTAAAACTGTAACATCCGCCATGTGAAGATTAGGAAAATATAAAAAGGTGGAAATAAGAAAAGAGAAAGGGTGAGAAGGAATTATGATTATCATTACTGAAGAAAAGGAGGCCACCAAATGCACCAGCGAAGGAAGAGTAAACGAATCGACGCAGCGTCAAATCAAGACAAGCATCCCACTTGGCATTCAAATCGTGGGGTGGAGGCACAACCCCTTTGTTCTCAGCCATATCCAGGAAGGAAATGTCAGACGCTATCAAGGGATAAAGTTGTATGATATCCTCTCCCACTTCTTTTCTTCAATCTTCTTCTTCTTCTGATTTTCCTGCAATTCTTTCGGCTTTGTGAGAAGGGGGAAAAGGGTAATAGCCGTATTATGAGGGTTTCCGTCGGACCCCTGTATTTCACGTTTGCTAAGCAGGTTCAGCCCGGCCTCTTTCGTATTTGGGCCCATTGATATTTAAAGGATTAAAGGCCGCAATATCAAAATAGACATCCAACTTTTTTTTAGGAAATTGACTCTAATCCCATTTTGAAAATAGCAAAAAAGAAAATTTACCGTAAAATGACCCACATGAATTTAGGAATTGATTTTCGATCTGTTTTTCCATTTCTCTTGGAAAATTTTAGGCCAATGACCCTAAATTTTCACATATCTTCCAATGAATCCGAACAACTCAAGAAACACATAAACAACATAGATAGAATATTGGACTTTGTTAACTCAATATCTATATTTGGGGGTCCTTGACCCATAACAAGAGATCATATATTGTTGTGTAATATTTCATGACTATAAGGTTACGACTCAAAGTACACACATCTTTACAAATATCAACACTTATGCATATACTAATCTAAACATCAAAATATAAATTGCATAAACAATTGTCATAACGTCAAGAGAGTTACTCTTCCTAAATCAGTATCACATCAATGTCGTACCAAATCAGAAAATAAGGAAAGCAGCCAGAGAACATGCCGAAATCCAAATAACCCAATCTAGAAAGAATATTAATAAAATAAACAAAAGTGATACCACACGAATTAACATCCATGTTCATGGATAAGAAAAGACATTTAGAACAAAAACTCTAATTGACACTATGTTGACTTCCTTTGTTGGGCCCTCCCCAATTTAGGGCTTCATAGTCTCAAATCATAAGTATCACTAAATCCATAAGTCAAAAGTGAAAGGTTCATATTTAACTCAATTGGATGAGATTCTTATGCAGCATCATTTCATTTTCAATTTGTATTTAGAGGTTTTTGCGCTGAAATCTTTTAGTTAAAGTCTACCACACCCGAAGAGCTGAAACAAGAAAGCTTCATGTTATCACCTTGAACTCAAGGGTGAGAATTTTCACTCTCTTGGATTATCTTTTTAATTTCACCTTAATTTTTTATTTTAGAGCTCGAATACGACTTTTTTTTAGTGATGCAGTAGGATGGATTAGAGTATTATGGTTAAATCATCGATTAGAATTGGTATTAGTTTCCATTATTGAATAGATTTAGGATTAGTTTTCTTATTTTATTGGAATTGAGAATAGTTTCGTTGATTAATTAAGAATATGATTAGTTTCTAATTTTTTATAAATAGAAAGATTATCCTTTTGTTTAAGCAACTTTTTATTATTGACGAAATTCTCTTAGTTGGTATATATCACTCGAGACACACAAGAGAATCATGTTCAAGTGATAATCTAAAAGGTTTATACAGTATACAGAAGTGTTGGGTACCTCATCCTGATAACACTATGAGTACGATCCATTTTGAACTTTTCAGGATATTGCTAGATTTGCCAATGGTGTGCCAATTAAAAGTTTATTTGCAAGAATGCTTCTAACTACTTGGCGCTATAGCATTCTAACTACTTGGCGCTATAGACTCTTCCTCCTCCTCCATGAATCCCCATCCCTATTTGCCTAAGAGTGCAATATTTTTGTTGCTCAGACCTCCCAAACCAAGGCCGCCATTCAGTTGAGAACGAGTGACTTTATTCCATTTTACCGAATGATTAATTTTGCTACCCAAGTGACCTTCCCAAAAGAGACTTCTCAGTAATCTTTCCAAGGAAGAGACCACCTTAACCGGCATTGCAAAGAGTGACATGCAGTAAGTTTGCCATAATCGATTTGCATATTGTTTGCCTTATTGCAAAGAACAAGAAGAGAGATGAATTAGTTTAAAGAAAAAAGAAAAGAGAAGAAGAAATGGAGGGAGTTATCTTAGTTAGGTTGATTTGAAGTCTTGTGGGACACCACCACTATGCTACAACTATTTTTTTAGTGCTAGTATATATTGTAATCTAACACTTCAAAATTAATATTAAAATAAAAATTCGATTTGTGTAGAATGGTACTTAAGTATAAAATAGGAAAATTACAATCTTATAATTCGACCCAAAGATTATTCCAATTCTTGAATGTGTTTCACCAAGTTAGAAAAGAGAAAGTGAACTCCATTATTGTTTGACCAACAAATTTGTGGCCTCTATAGTTAAAAATCAATGTTATGTTTCAATCAACTCTTTTTATGTAGGCTGAATTCATAACTCTACTTCCCCTATAATTTTACAATTGGATCCACTGATTTGCCAAGACTAAACTTGGATCAAGAAGCCTAACTTACTCAAGGCTAAACGTTCGAGCCAACAATCCCCGAAGGTTTCTGAAAAAGACTCCAATCATAAATATAACAAATTTGCTTTTAGAAAATCATAAACATTGCAGCAAAATTTCAATTATAAATCGATAACACTCTTCATGCAAAGAAAGTATATAATCCCAAACAATGTCCAAACTCCAATTACACCACAAAATGTATCTAACGGCACACTAATTAATATACAATTTCAAACTTCAAGAATAACAACAATGCGACAAATCACTAGTAAAAAAGCATATATGTTTCAATTTATAACTACAAATTGTATTAGTTAGAAAAAATATGAAGGATGCATCTAATGTAACACAATTACAAAATGTAATGAACTCATGGAGACTGGTGGCAAATAACTTACTCTGGTGGAGTCTTGAGAGCTCAGATTGTGATCAAGTAATAATGCAACGTTTCAAAGAAAGTTCAAGAGTATTATTATCAAAACAAGTACTCGAGGGTTGAGGGTATTATATATATATATATAATCTAGTTTAATAAAAACACGAACATCCAAGTGTAGTCTAATTTCTTTACCCAGAGTTAAAGCATGAAGATCATTAAGTGTATATTCAAACAAATAAAAAGATTCTTGTGCAGAGTGACACCAGAGACGAGAAGTTGAAAACGATTAGATTATCTATTGTGTAGGGTAAGAACACCAAAAAGGTAAGCTACACATCAAAGATAATACAAGAGTAACCCAAATGCTTCACCTAGGGCCACCAGTTTTCTGCTTAGCCTTCTCGATAAGGGGTTTCAACTGTTTTTTTTCCGCAAGAATCTTTAGGAAGTTGAACAAAAAGGGTATGTAATTGTGCTTCCTTCTGATATTTTCAGTTCTCCACTTCTTGAGTTTTTCCTCTTCCATCAAGATTTTTTCTGTAGCACTCTCAATCCCAGCATTTACTTCTGACAACGATTTGTTCAAAAACTCGTTATTGCTATGTTCCAACAGTGTTTCTGATTGCAAGGCAGCCAACTGCTGCAAAATGCGCTCTCTCTTCTTCTGGAGCTCCTTAAGCTCGACAGTATACATCTCTTTTCGATTCTTAATTATGGCCATGAGGTTGAATCTTATCTCACTCTTTGAGTACCTTTCAATGCGTTCTTGAATCACGGGTTGAACCATCTTCAGCCACTCAAGGTCACCGTGGCTGCCTGGGCAAGGGCCATGGCTAATAGGTCCATCCTTCAACCCATCAAGTTCATAAAGTACCCCTTCGATAGGTAAATAGCTTATAAAATGGTACACGTCATCATCCTTGCTAGAAGCTTTTTGCTCATCAGGAACGAAGGGTTCTGGCCTCGCAAAACTATTGTGGGCCGTACGTATAGCTTCACTATTATTAATAGCCAAACCTTTGAGTTCAGGTGGGAAGTTCTTAGTGAAATCCTTCAACTTGGATAACTCCGGGCCAATGTCAATATCGGGACAATTCATCAGAATAGACAAGATTGCTTGAGTTGCACAAGCATTGTTAATTACCTGTGACATAGGGAAAGCCAAAGGAACTGAATGTTAGAAAAAAGTCAACAAATAAGTTATACATTCCTATTTATCACTTGATAAGTGATAAATCTTCCATGTTCAATATCATAAAGCTGACCTGACTCGCAAAAAATAGATTTGGGTTAGGATCCTTAATAACAAGACGATCATCTTTGTCCCCTGGACGCCATTTGAATAGAAATATCAAACCATATATAGGCCTGAAGAAGGAAAAGATTAAAATACATATCTTTATTAACAATATGTCAGACACAAAAATCAAACGCCATACATACCTCATATTGTTAAGAGAGTGGAGATCCAACGAATACAACTCTTCAACCTGAAAAAATAGTGTTTTCAAAGCAGCTACTTAATATTAGAACACCCTAACCCAAATGGAAAGAGAAGAATTATGGAAATGAAGCACATGTAAAGTAAATATATTTCTCTTTCTAAATACACACACCAAATATATTGAACTACTGAACAATCAAAGCGATCGTTGCCTAATTTGAGCATAGTGTTCCTGAGAGATGGCTATGAAATACTTCACCTTTTCTTTTTCTTTTCTTGGAGTTCACGACATATATGTTTGTACATATATTTCAAATAGAAACTTGTTTTTTGGTTTACCTAAAAACCATTCAATCTTATTATGTCCAAGTTTTCTGGATAAGTTTTTTAGCCCAAGTTCAATACTGAAAATAACATAGATGGAGTGGAGCATTTTCAAAGGATGCCAGGTGAGTGGAACAGTTGCTAGACGCCACCAGACATCAAGTGAGCAACCTCAAGGGGTCACTCAAATAGTGGACCACTTCCCCTTCAGCCTTTATAGTTAGGAGCGTTGGTTCATGGAATAAATCTTTGCACTATTTATTAACTTAATATCACCAATGTCACGCCCCCACCAGGAATGCAAGAGGATGCGTTCCAGATGTGGATGCGACTTGGGTAGCTCTGACGCCTCTAAGCAAAACACCAAAACGCCCACTCTTTGAACCTAGACTTGAACCTTACTTAAATGAGAACGTGTTCTTAAGCTTTTACTTAATAAGAACTTGCTCAGCAATATGAAAATGCAACACTTCTAGACTTGGAAGAACCGAACAACTTTATTCCTTCTTTAACAATCTTGTTACAATTACAAGCAACACTTAAATAAACTAAAACTCAACCTAAACTCCTAAACTTAAACTCCAACGCCCTGCACAACTCTTATTGCCTGGCACAATGCAGTTGCTCGCCTTTCCTACGCACGGGAACTTAAAACATAAGCCTAATGCTTAATGAGTGACTTAAGAAAACCTTATGGGGAATACATGCACATGCATAAAATCATTTTACAAGTCAACTCCTCAACTCCTTAGCACGTGCTGAGAAAAAGAAATGCCTCATTAGCCATTACTTATTCCTTTCGCCTAGACATTAAACATCCTCAACGCATAGACTACTATGATGGTTTTCGTTTCACCACCAACATCTTTGCGGACCCTCATTCAATTCCAGTTGTTCAGGCGGTCAATTCGAATGTGGACCTCTCAACACATCCAGCCACCTTCTTGCCATGCGGACCACTTAATGCATGGTTGCCTTGACTCTTAAGTGCACATAACAGCTAGCATAGGAATAAAGCTAATGGTTTACTTGCATACAAGCATTTCTTTCAAGCAACATAAAACACATACTTTAACTCGTAGATATACTCTCATACTTTAACTCGTAGATATACTCTCAAACAATCATGCTTTTCTTATAAATCATAACAAGAATATAATGTGCATTACACTGTACATAACATAACATGACTTTGAAAGAAAATCTTTAGAAATCTCTTTTCTTTTCTTTGGAAAGGTCACTCACAAAGTCAAGTGCTTCCTCCCAATTCCTTCTTAACGCCTAACTTAACTTAAGCTCTCCTCTTCTTGCCTAATATTCTCTTGGCAGAACTTTAACACTTGAACTTCCTTATAACTTCTTTTGAACTTACAAGATCTATTTATAATAGTTCTAAACTGAGTTAGTCATCCTTGATCTCATCTTAGCTCGTCAGCTCCTACTTAGTGCTTTACATGTGGTAGTTTAGTATCCTTCTTAATCTATGCTTAATTTAAAATTAACCGTGTTTAGCTAACTAATCACTCATGCTTAACACTCAAACAACTCCTTCTCGCCTAGCTCGTCGCCTGATTGGTAAAGTGTCCGTTGCCGCCTTCCCTTGTCTTATTATCTTGTCTTAGCACGTCACCTAGCTTCATTACGCGTACTACCCTTCCTCGCGTTCCCTAGCCAAAACGCATACTTCTTCAAAACGCCTAGTCCTTACACATTTTTAACTTCCTTCCTCAAAACGTGCAACACTTATACTTAATGCAGGTTTCACATCTAGGATGTTGCGGTACATTCTAATTCTATAAAGGATGAAAACAACGAGATAAACCAAGTATTAAAGCACATGGACCCTCACCTCTTGCGTATGCTAACCCAAGCCCAAGAATCCTAGATCACTAACAATTGTCTGCCTTCCTCAATCCCCCCTCTCTATTTATAACCAAAAACCCTAACTAACTTTGAGTTAATTGCCCTTATAACCTTATTAATACCATACTAATATCACTACCAGGACCCTTGAGTAGGATTCATGGAATCAACCTTTGCACTTGATAGTAAATTAAATATCATTGAAAGTGTTCTATCCCTTGCTTTTAGCCATGCTTAGCCCTTTTATCAATTGAATATTAAAAATATTTTCCTCAACGAGGACTTAGAAGGAGCGTTTAAGAAAGTACCAATGAGTTTACCTAAGAAAGAAGGGAGGAAAAAAGAGGGAAAGATTGCTTAAGGCCGTTATAGGCTAAGTAGGCTCTATAATGGTCTTAACTTTAAGTAATTATTGGAGACCTGATTTGAAATGTTCATAATAGTCAAAGGAAATGGCTATTCCCAGACCAACCACACTCTTGGATTTCTTAAAAAGGAAACAATTTTTTTCATGGTGTACAGTGACGAGTGCAGAAATTTTGTCAATGGGGGGCTTTATAGTTTAGTGAAAATAATTTGAAAAAAAAATGTAAAAGTTGGGACTTGAACATGAATCTAAAGAGAACTGGGAGATCTATTAGGCCCACCAAAGCCTCACTATAGAAAGGGGTACCAACTACGTAAGATATTGCATAAGGAACAATTACAAAAAATTCTCGAAATCAAAGTCTAAAGCGAAACATCACTTGGGCCCCTTTACACACCACTAAAAGCTCAAGAACATTTCAAAGCACCTCTAATAGCTCTAGTGTTTCTCACTCCATAGGTCCCATAACAGAGCACAAACACCCTAACAAAGTACCAAAAAACAACCTTTCTCTTCGATGTTTTAAAAAAGCTTAAAGCGACCATTTTCTTAGAAAGAGGTGAGGCATTAGCCTTGAGGCGTAAGCCTCATTTTAATTGTAATAATAAGCATGAAATATAAAATCTTGAATGCTTACTCATTGTAATGCAATAATAAAACTACATCATTGTTTTTTTTTTTTTTTCAAATTAAGATTGATACCCAGAAACAAAGGGAAGTAAAGAAAGAAAACAAAACAAAATATTTAAAAGAAAATAAGGAGAAATCTAAGAAAGTCAGAAAACACATATTTTATAATTAGAAGTAGAATTCGAAACAATATATAATGGAAAATTGTTAAAATATAAAATAGTAGAAACAAAGTTTGGAGTAACAGCAGCACCACAGAAAAGATAAGATTAAGGAGAAGCAGAAAACCAGCTTTTGTCTTGGCTTTGAGAGGAGAAAACGATGGATAAGAAAAAAGGAAGCTACCTCTTTCTTACAGACTAGAAAGCTAACTAGTTTGCCATCTGCTATTATTTTCTTATCCAAAAAAAAGTCAATTAAAGCCTACATGTGTCCAAGTGTTTAAACCTATAAAATATTTTTTTCCTTCTAAACCCAATTGAATAGAATCCCACATCGCCAGCATCTCATCTTATAATTAACCCCCCCCCCCCCCCCCCACCCACCCCACACACACACACACACACGCACAAAAAAAACACTTTCAATGAGAAAAAAATGGAAGAATACTAGCATACAAAAAGAAAATGCAAATTGTTGGTGGAAATTATTCTCAATTTTTTAAGTTTGGGTTTTTAGAGTCTTTTTGCCTAAATGTACAGCAAATTTTGTTGGGTCCCTTATTAAAGAAAGGTCCGAGACTAGTCTGGGCAAACTTATCGAAGGCCGTGTTGCCAGAAATTTGGTTTGAACGAAACCAAAGAATCTTTCATGATAAGGAGATTCATTGGTTAAACTGCTTTGAGATAGCTAATAGGAACGCTGCAGCTTGGTGTACATTACAAAAAGATTTTGAAGTATTCTCCATCCAAAAAATTAGTCTTAATTGGTGGGCCCTCATTTTTCCAGACCATTAGTAGCCACCTTATTCATGAACGTCTTTGCAGCCATCACTGAAAAATTATTGTTTTTGCATTCTCAGGCCTTTCCTGCCTTATTTATGTGGCTTTTTCTTGTTGCTTAGTTTATTTGTTTTTCAGCCCCTGCTTGCTGTATTTTTGTAAGTTTTTATTATGTATCTTGGGCTGTATTTTTGTTAGATATGATGAGGGCGCTGAGGGGGTGTTAACCTAGTTGAGATGTTCGGGTGCCCCTACCGATCCTATGGTCTCCTTTTGTTTTGCTCTTTGTATGAACCTTTTGTACTTTGAGCTTTATTATTATCAATAAAGAAGCCAATTTCCTTTTCAAAGAAAATAGATTTTTCTCTTCTTTCCTCTCTCTCCCTTCTCTCCTGACACAAGAAAGGGTTGCCCCAAATTACATTATTAATATGGGAAAGCCCTTCCTTGTGTCAAGAGAGACTAAGGATCAGCAAGTGCACTTGGACATCTCAACTAGGTTGACACCCCCTTCGCACTCTTCATCATATCCAGACTAAGACCCAAAGATATAACCAAAAGCAAAACGTAGAACTATCTCATACAAACAACCCAAAACTATGAAATGAAGAGACCACCGGCTAAAACTCCATAAAGAAAATAGCATAAGAGAATAATTGACTAATAGTTAAAAATAAAAGTCTGCCAATTAAAGCTTATGTCTTGAATGGCGAAATCTTCGAAGTCTTTTGATAGTGAGCACCATGTAGAAGCATTGATTCTAGCAATCTCAACCCGAGTTGTCCAAGAAGAAGCTTTATTTTGGAATATTTGCTGACTACGTTCAAACCAAATTTATGATAAATTGGCCTTCACTGCATTTAACAAAATCAATCTCGACTTTTTGAAATTGGGACGGGAAATAAGCTGCACCACGTTCTCCTTAAATTTATAATAAAAAACCCAACTAATATAAGAACAGCCAAATAAGTCAAGCCAGCAGTTCTCTGCATATGAGCATGAGAAGAAAAGATGTTTTAGGTCTGTCGAATCCTGCAAACATAATGGACAAACATGAGGAGATAAGCTATCAAAAGGTAGTTTCATTTGCAAAACCGCTGCACAATTCAATAACCTATTCAGCATTATCTAGAATGTGGTATTCACTCTTTGAGGGCTTTTTGTCTACCAAATTGTCAAGTATAATTGCTTTCCAATAGGGGAGGTAGTGGAGAGATGGTTGACTAATGACCGAACCAAAAACTTCCCATTTGATTATAACTTCCATATTCTTTTATCTAGGTTGGCCAAGATCCTCCTTTTAGAAATAAGACCAATGGGTGCTTGAAAGTCAGCTACCTCTTCATCTTCTAAAAGTCTCCTGAAATTTAGAGCCCATGAAGTAGTAGTAGAGTCCCAGAAGTCCTTTACAGCCCCATTAGGATGCAAAGACAGTCTAAATAGCCTTGGAGAAGAACTTTTTAAAGGAACAACATCTCCCCAAGAATTATTCCAGAATGCTATTCTTGAACCATCACCGAGTTTGAACAATGCCAAGAAATCCACTTGAAGCCAACACCTCAAAATACTAATCCAAGGACTACGAAGACTACGAGTGCTATTTCCTTTAGTATGCCATCCAAATAAACTTTCTCCTTAGATACTCTTCACTACTTGAACCCATAGGGAATTCTTTTCATTAAAAAAATCTACATCCCCATTTGGAAAGAAGGGCTAAATTTTTTTTAACTTTAGAGTGCAAACACTGAGCCCCCCATCCTCTTGTAAACGTGATACCACCTTCCAAACTAAGTGATTCAATTTGCCAAAGAATGTCCTTCCCATAAGAAGTTTCTTAATAAGCACTCCACTTTTTGCAGTTTAGTTTAGTAGCCTCTTCAACAACCTTGTTTTCTTCAATATTGATGCCACAACCTCACACTCCAGAAAATGGTCTTCAACATTGAGCTAAAGATTGTTGAGCTTCTTTAGAAGCTTTCTTCCTCATATAATTTTGATCGAACAATCTAGCTTTTCAAGTTCCCCACCTTTTTTGAAAGATTGTTGAGCTTCAATTACTACCCTCCCCACCTTTTTTTCCTTTTTGAAAGAGAATTTCCTTTTAAAACTAAACCTTTTAAACCTTCCTTGGCTTCCACGTGTTCCTTCACCCACCCCTTCCCAACGGAAGTCCCACATCAATCTCTCCGAACACTTACAAACTTCCCCTAAGGTTTAAAGTGGGAAAAGAAATAGACCGGAATACCACTCAAAGTATACTTAATCAAAGTGACACAGCCAGATTTAGAAAAGAAACTCTTCTTCCATGAAGCCAACCTTCTGGCAATTTTATCCACCACAGTATCCTAAAAAGAGACACAGGGCCCAAATAGGAAGAGGGAAGACTCCCAACCCCACAACCGATCCAATCAGCCCATCTTTTGATCTTCTCTTCCTCACTATTAATACCCAGAACACAGGACTTACTCCCATTAATTCTTAACCCTGACATCTCCTCAAAAAAGGCCAAAAAAAAAAACAAAAGGGGCCCATTCATTGGGAATACAAAAGACGTTTCCAATTTGCAATAAGGAAAGAAAACTATGGCTTTTTATAGCCAGTATATCTTCAAAGTTTACACCAAAAAAAAAGGTATTAAAGATGGTAGAATCTATAATGTTCTTTGAAGTCTTGCTTCTATGCTAAAAGATTTTTGCATTTCTTTCACCCCAAATCTGCCACAAAACCGCATAAATCATGCAAATTCATAAGTGTTCTTAAGTGGCTTTGGATTCCATCCAATGTATGCCTTATGTCACTCTTTGATTGAATATGGTATTTGGATTCCATCCGAAATATCCAATTATCACATCCACTTTGATCAATTTTCATGTTTGTGAAACCAAAAATTCCAATCACAAGGAAATCAAATAAATCAAGTAAAAGTATTTGAAGTACGTTTCAATAGGGCCAACTTCTCTTCAATCTAATTCTGGGAGTTTAAGAGGCATTTGACATGTCTCTTCATGTTACAATAGCATGCATAATTAGAGATATGAGCAAAAGACGACATCAATGGCATATAGAAAGAAAACAACATTGGCATCCAAATAAAACCTACTTGAACACCTTTAACTTGCATCTGTTGAATAAGCTCCGTAAAGACACCTGGAAAGGGAACAACATGATCCAAAAAATTTCGTAAGTCAATTGAAAATCATAATTGCAATACAAACCATTTCTAAGACTACTTTACTGCTACAAAAATAAATTAGACGTTATACTTTTACAAGAATGCTATAGAGCAAGTTATCAATTTGTTTGCTAATATCTAATCAAGAGGTAACGTTAAAATAGAGAAATTGGAAAAGCATGAATGTAATAATTAAATAAATAAGGAAAACCAAAGACCAAACAAATGTATACCGGGATCAGATTCAATTGTGCACCAAGACATGATGATTCAAAAGCTGCACGACACAAAAAGATCTTTAGTGCATACACAAAGCATGGTTTAAAATAAGGAGAACTACCAGTACTTGATCGTATCCACCAATGATAAGTAAAAAAATATGAGCAGAAATTTGGTTAACAGTAGAATAGGTCTATTGGGAAAATGCGAATAAATACTGGTGATACGGACATTTCTACTTCAAGTATATATTCTCAAACGTGAAAGTAAGATGACAAAATTTCTATCTGCCAAACCCGTATTTAAGAAGAAAGATATGGTAAGTGGGAATTCAATAAAGTTGGGATCTAAACCATCCCAGAAGTCCTACTTTAACCGGGAGTTTTCCCTTTGTTCCACCAACATAAGTATCCAATGAGGTAATTACGACACTTTTCTATAAAATTTTGTTGTTTCATTATCTAAAATTAAATCTATAGCATCCATGACACCTATATAGGCATAAAACACATCAAATGATATAATTTTTAAAAAAAAATTAAATACAAGGCAAGCATGGGCAGACGACTATTCGAAGTCCATTACTAAATCTCAAAAATAACGAAGTGGACTTGGAAAGGCAACGAGTGAATCAATAAGAAGAAATGACAGATTAATACATCCAATTGTTGAGAAACGAGCAAGAGAAACAAAATCGAGGAATAGTGCAAGCTCAGTAACGAGCGGGGGAGGCGCAGTTCTTTGCTTCTACCGTTATTCAATTGAGTTTCGATGAGTGCGACGAAGTGACGGGCTTCAAATGGGGGGGAACAGACGTATGCAACAAATCAAAATGGCGGTACAACCACGTTCGAATTGAAACAGCCAAACACAAACCACGTCCCTACTTACCACAAAAATAAGATTGATATTCGGCTATTTTATTGAACAAAGAATAAAATTAGAAAATCAAACGACTACTCCAATCTTTCATTGAGCAAGTCCTAATTTATTTTTTCGATTGAGAAGAAAGACAAAGATGGAGACTGAGAGAATACCAGTAACAACGCGAGAATATGAAATCAATGCAAAACCGCTATGAGGGAGGCTGCAGCCGCAACACTGAACGGTAGGGAGATAGCGGTGACTCAGAGCTGCTAAAACAGAGGAGGAGATGGTGTGAAGAAGGAGGTGGCGTGGAACACGGTGAATAGATTAGGGCTGCTGGGCTGCCGAGGTTTTTTTTTTCTCTTCCATTTCTTTTGGTAAATTAATGTAAACGGCGGATTCTATCTAGATAGACATTAATAATGCATTTGTTATGCTTTAGGTTATAACAATGCATTTGTTGATGGGTTCAAGGGCGAATTTATTAAGGATTCACGGTAGATATCTCTAATATTAATTTTAAAGTTATACTGGCTGTGCCCTTACACAACAGTTCAAATATCAATAATTTTCTTGTTTGAAATATTAAATTTTTTCTTGAATTATGATAAAATAGATTTTATTCTAAATATCAATAATTTTCTTTCTTCAAATATCAATAATTTTTAAAATATATTTTATTCAAAACATCAATAATTTTCTTTTCTCAAATATCAAATTTCTTCCTAAATTTCAATGATTTCATAAGAGGAAGATAATTTGATTTTTCTTCCTAAATTTCAATGATTTTCTAAAAGGAGTATAATTTGATTTCCTAAAAGGAGATTATTTTTTTTTTTTTAAAAAAAAGCTCATTTAAGATAAAATTCTAACTTAATTCCTAGCCCTCATTTGTTATCTAGAAAAAAATTTAAAAAATGCAACAAAGTTGGTGATTCAAACTTCCACTCTCTCAACAATATTTCATGAAAAAAAGTATTATTCTTTTTTTTTTATGCAAATTTTAAATTCACATATTTACATTACAAAAAATCATGTGGAAATTGTCGGTTTTTCTTGATTGCTACAGATGTAGTGAATGTTATTGAAGCATCAATGAAATGTCGAGATATTTTTTTTAACATTTTTCAATATTATTGTGTGAAGTGTTTATTATTTTAGTTGGAAAGTTTGTGTATTGAGGACATATTATTATAATCTTAATTATAACCATATATAAATTACAGATAAATTTACATAAATATAAGAAAAATGTTAAATATTTATGGATGTTATAACGATTTAAGAAAAGTTTAGGAAGTCAATTACTTTTTCATAAATTTCATATTTGCTTTTATTGAATTTTGATTATTGTGAGACGATTTTCTAGGTTTTTTTCTTTTTATTCTTTGTGATTTATTTTTATATTTTTTTATATTATTAATTTCTTCATATTATTACTTTTTGTTTGTAATTTCTTCATTTCCTCTCCCATCATTTATTTCTTCTTCATCCCTCATCTTATTTTTTTCTTCTTGGTACAATATCTAAACAATATTGGTACATGATCTAAATGATCGTATATTAATATCTAAACGATAAGTAGATATACCACTATCACTAATAGATTGTTTAGCTTTGGTACAATCTCATTTAGATTTAGTACAAAATCGTTTATACTAGATACAAGATCGCTTAGACTAGGTAAAATGGGCAATATCGTTTAAATTGGGTACAAGATTGTTTAGCCTAGATACAAGATCATTCAGACTAGGTACAATATCGTTTTTTTCACGAGTGTATGACCGATTAATCGTGGGGTATTTTTGTTATTTCACAACGTGGCTTGTGGGCTTTTTCCTTTTTCAAAATTATTCTATACAATGTAAATATTTTTGCGTTTTGTTCTATTTTTTTCAAAAAAAACCTAAATTAAATGTAGGTTATTTTAGATCGTTTATAATTTTCCTATATTATCATACAAATAGTTATATACATAAAATATTGTTTTTTGGAAATATAATTAAAATTATGTGTTCCACCAATTTATAAAAAAATAACCGAATTTTAATTTATGTTAAAAATGGTTATTTTTAAATATATAAAAAAATTGATAAAATATTTACCTTTCGTAAAAAAGTATTAAATGACAAAATTTATTAAACTTGATTTTTCTATAAAATTTTTTAAAATTTTGTAGAATGTTCTACTTTTAACTATCAATTTTTTAGTCAACATAAAATTGTTAAAAATGTACCTGTGCAATTCATTTTTTCATTCACGAAACCCTTTTTTTAGGTTCAAAATTGGTTCTATGATATTTCAAACTTATATTCTTATTTTCTTTTTCATCTTTTTCTATATCGTTTTTATTTATGGCTACTATTATTATGAAAACAATCAATTGTACCTTACACTTCACTAGTTAATTTATTTAACATTCTGATATTTTAATTTTTACTAAATTTTGAAATAAAATTTTATAGACTTTTGTAACTTTAATTGATTTAAAAGATCACACTATTCTTTTAATAATAATATGGTAACTTCAAATGGAATAAACTAGTATTTTAATTTTAAATAATTATTGAAAAATTATAGTTTTTTATCATTATATTTGAGGAATAAAAAGTCATAAAATTTTAACTTGGCCTTTGAGTTTTTCTCAACCCTATAACTTTTAAGTTTAAAAGATAATTTTAAGTCTTCTAACTAGTTAAATTGATCCACAGAAAAAAATTAAAAATGGTATTAAACTAATTAGGGATTTCTACATATATAGCATAAGTAAATGCACTTAATTACGCAATTGCAATCTAATTAACAATTATCTTACAAATAAATGTGACCTAATGTACCTTAGCTCTCCATATACGTGTGTGTATGTATATATATACACACACTAGCACTACCTTCTAAATTGAAGGAAACATTAATTTTAAACAAAGAAGGGAAGATAAATAAATTAAAAAGATAATCTAATAATAATAATAATAAGTTTTAAAAAACCCAAAAATAAAAAATAAAAGAATAAGAAACTCTTTTTTAAAAAATATTATTATAATTAAACTATGAGCGTATTTGGAATGACTTAGAAAAAATATATTTATCAAAAAATCATTTTTATTTTATACACTTTTGATAAATGCTTCTTAAAGTAAAATGAGAAATGTGTTTAACAACTCTATTTTAAAAGTGTTTTTGCTAAAAAAATTTCAGTTTGATCGATAACTATAGAGGTTGGTTTGTCGCGGTCGCCTGAGTTGGTTGCTGGAAGTTCTCCAGTGGTCGGAGATTGGCTGGTGACAGTCACTAGAAGTGGTAGGGTAAGAAAGTTGACCAACTAACTACCCAACCCTTGAAGCAAACACCCACTTAGGATTGAATAATAGTAACGATGGTTATTTGAAATCATTTCCTAATCCCAACTAAAACTAAACATTACTTCTTCTTTGATAAATATTTTCATTTTTATCATTTAAAATAACTAATTTTCATTTTTATTATTTAAAATAACTAGTGTTTCTACCACGTGCAATACACACGTAGCTTTTTTTTTTTTTTGCGAAATATGTGTTTTTTTAATAATTTGGATTAAACACTATTTATATAAATAAAAATATTTGTTATTTTCATTTAATAATCATATTTTAATATAAAATCGATCAAAGTTTGACTTTTCCATCGATTCTGAGCTTTCAAATATGAATCTGCATTCATATTTTTTATATTTAAATCATATTTAAACATAAAAACTTTATCTCAAGTTGATAATCGATAGCTATATCACATATATTCGTCGATTTCTCTCTCTTAATCTAATTCGAACAATTTGAATTATCTCATCATATTGTTCTAAGTTAATTCCATATGAGCTAGCAAGAGAACCTAATGAACCTATAGATCATGAGCTCCAACAATCCGAGATAAATTGGCTAAACTCTTTTAGACCGAGTTAATCAACATTCGTTAACTAACGGGTCATTCCACTAAAGTCTCGTAATTGCACTCCTCTCACTATAGATGTATTTGTGTCCATTTGATATAACCCTGATGAGTCAGTTAATCCTTCACACAAGTTGTTCGTAACCTCAACTGGGTCAAAATATTGTTTTACCCCCAAGACTACATCTTGCTTTTGAGTCTCACTGATCTACTATTAAATAATCAGTTTTAGGTCTAACCTATAAACCGAATCTCTCTTGAGCCAATGAGAGAATGGGGCCTCTTGGTCAAAACTCGGATTCAGTCCTTAAGAGAACAACCTATCTACTAACTCTAAAGCGGATATGAGTGAATCCCTCCGTCTTCCACCCTATATCCCTAGCCGCCACCAGATCTTACCTTTAAAATGATAGGCTTATTGGGTCAGCGCTATTGAGGTAGCCTCACCTATGCAGATCTGAATAATTCTGTTTGAACAGAAATTCATAGTTAGCTCAAGATTAAGATTAAGTTACTTAGGTCATCAATAATTGAAATAGTTAATTTTATACCGTCAACTATGTTGTAACTTAAAAGTGACTATTTTATGGTTTCAGTCTTATGTAAACTCTTTATGTAGGATGCCCCAACTTTCATGTCTCTACATAAACGATTCAGAATTATATCGTTTGTACTGACTACAAAGCGGGTCACATTCATAGTGTTCCCATAATAAAGCGCCTAACCTTATTAATATATTATAGAGTGTTTGAACTATATACTCGAACTTAATTCACGTTTATGTCTCTACATAAAGTTCAAGTCTACACTATATATCCTTGCATGGGACCATAGATTATTGGATTCAAGATTATAACATTCTATTTTCACTAATAAATCCACAATAAAACCACTTTATTAAATAAAATACAATTTTAAACTACAAGCTACAAGTTTTAGAACATAAATTTCAAAAACATCTATTTCACACGATTATAAAAAAACGTGTGTGTTCACTTGTGATTGGTGTTTCAAATCATTCTTCAAAATGCAACTATATCAAAATTCAAACAACACTACCTTTTGAATCCTACACTTATTATGTTGAACTAATTATATGCAATGCAATCTTCTAATCCTAAAATTTTAATGAAGGGAATTGGAACAAATGGACATATAAATAGAAAACAGAAAAACAAATTAAAAGAAGAAAGCTAAATAGTTGTAGAAGACAACAGAATGAGCGAACATGTTCAAAATTTATGATTGATTTTGCCTAATTGAATCGTTTGATTTTGCCTAAAGCTGAATATGTTACTAAATCAAGTGAGTCTTACTAGTATTATGTAATCTTAATAAAATACATGCCTTACCATAAAATCTGCAATCAAATATTATAATCTAATTGAGGACTAAAACGTATTCAATCAAATTACCCTTTAAAAATTAGGTAGGGGTGTAAGAATGACCCAAGTAACTCGGTAACTCTACTACCCAACCCATATGGGTTGAGTTAGATAAAAATGTGGGTTGGATTGAAAAAATTGAATCTTTTCGGATTGGGTTGGATCTCGGGTATGATGTTGAAAAATTTGGTTCAATCCAAACTAAATTTATATATATTACTTTATTATTTAATAAAGTTAAAAACAAATTAAGTCAGCCGCACATTTTCCCTTTCCTCCTCAATTTCGTGTTTTCTCTCTTCTCCACTCCACCTTCTTCTCCACTCCACCTCGCGCGTGCGTCCATCTTCTTCTCATTTCTTAGATATGAAATCTCAGTGACTTTCCTCCTCCATTTCGCGTTTTCCCTCTTCTACACTCCACTTCGCACCCGCCGTGCGTCTTCTTCTCAGTTCTTAGATCTCATATCTGAAATCTCAGTCACTTTCTTCCTCAATTTCTCATTTTCTCTCTTCTCCTCCCCACCTCGTGCGTGTTATCCGTCTTCTTCTCAGTTCTCAGATCTGAAATCTCAATGACTCAGTTAGTCTTCACCATTTGTCGCCGTCGGTCTCCTCCACCTCCTCATCGTCCGTCTCCCTCTTCTCAGCCGCGAGTCTTCTCATCTTCGCCTTGAATTGAGAAACGAAAAACATATATATGGATTGGGTTGAGAATGTCTCCCAACTCAACCCGATTACACTTGTAAAATTATTTTACCGGTTAGGTTAGGTTGAAAACTTAATTCGGATTATTTTTGCCAACCCAAAAATATGGATTGGATGGACAATGTCTCACAATCCGCCCCTAAAATTATTGACCAACCATATTTTAAAAACTTTTTGTGATGTGGTCTAGTATTGTGTTGTGGTAATTGCTAAATTTTATTAAAGGTCTTTAACTAAATAGCCTAAAATGGTATACTATATTACAAAATTAACCTAAATTTTTCAAATTTTTCAGAAATGTCATAAGTTGACTAATATTTTACACAAATATAAGGTCCAAATGACCAATTTATTAACGTGGAAGCACTGAGATTATTAAGTGGATAATATGATATACGATTATCCTTAATTATTAAATTATTTCATATTAAAAAAGATTTTGTTTTATACTTAATTAAAAAACTATTTTAAATTTATTTTCATAATAAAGTTAGACATTAATTAAATGCATAAATAAGAAAATTATCATTTCATAATAAATGGCATATAATGTAAATAAAAAAATAATTTAAATTTAATTTTAAAAATCATATACCATTAATAATAACGATATAGTTATAATTACCCAAAAAAATATACGAAATCCTAATCATAAGACATTTGTAAAATTTCAGTCAATTTAGGTCTTCTTTAGTCAAAATCTTTCTTATATTTTTCATCTAAATCTTTCTTATATTTTGCTAAATCTTTCTTTTATCAATAAGACCACATTATCAATGTTATTTGCCCAATCACGTTGATAAAAAAAAAAAGTCCATTTTTTTACTTCATACGTTAAAAAAAAATTCCAACATTATGGAAGATTGTTTTTATAACAATAAAACATTAAAAAAAATCCATTATGTTTACAGTTAAGCAAACAATAATGATAAAATTTTGTTTAGTAAGTAAACATGTTCCGAAGCAATCTACCTTACGATTGAGCTCTGTTACATTTGATTCATCCATAAAAACCTATTAAGTTTTCCCATTTTCACTTGCAATAGTTTCTTTTCCATCACAAGCATTATCCTAATGAAAATGGAACATAATTGACTCTTGCTGTGTGAGTAACTTTGAAATATTTGCAGTTTTGATCACTTGGTCGTTCACATTCAGTAATTCGCATCATCACGTGGGTCCAATCTTCTGCGACATGGACCGCTCCACATTAGAAAACTGATAATCGAAACGTGTAAGTGCAAATTCAAAAGAAAATGAACAGGATCGAATATGCTATTTCAAGACTAGCAATTCTATAAACGTTACAGAACAAATGCCCCTTAATTCTTCACTTTCTCAAAGAATCTTGAAAGTGGCACAGGACCATCAGTCTCTTCTTCATTGTCACTGGAAGAGTGCTTGGTTCTCGACCTATGCTTCTTCTCCCTCTTAGATCTCTTTGATTTAGACTTGGATCTTCTAGATTCTCTTTCTTCTTCGTTGCTGCTGGATGAATCAGAGGATGAACTTGAGGAGCTACACTCGGACAATTTCCTCTTGGAATGCTATGGCAGCAAAAGTAAAAAGGACGGTATTTTTACATAATCTAATAATCAAGAGATTCATAGTTACTGACAAAAAGCAAGTTGGTTAACAAGATAAAATTGAGAATAAATAATCATGGTTGATTAGACTTTGCAGAATTTTTAATTACTTAAAGCATGATATTCAAGACTTATGTTTGAGAGTTCAATTTAGTTCCGAGGGTCATTGTACGATAACTCTTTTATATGAATGTTAACTATGGAGATAAAATGGAAGCAATCGGTTTAAAAGAATTTGACTTGAAAGTCACCAAAATTTTACCAGATTAAATTAACCTTAACACCGAAATACCCTCGTGGGATGTTTCAAGATTTCATAGTGCTCATTCTACCGAAATGACCAAAGTAACTTGAGTGGCATCAAGTTTAACAACACTTATCAACTCATAGGAGCAAGCATTATCAAAAAGCAGTATAGCTGAATCGGGTAGTAAGAGTTTAACAATGTCAGCACCTTTCTCTTTTTTTTGCTCCGCTTCTTTAATTCTCTGTTCTTCCTATCTGTAATGCTGACCGCTTTAGAAAATCTCATTTATCTAATTAATATCAAAATGCATCAAACGTACCCTTTTCATGACCAGTCTTGCTACTAGAACGATTTCTTCCATGAGCAAGTTTTCGTGCACGCTCAGCATCCAATTGTGCTCTATATTCTTTCATCATTCTATCCGTATCTGCTTCCAGCTCCCCCCTTTTCAACTCATCTTCCTGTAGCACCAAAAAATGCATGGAAATGCTGGTAAATTGTTAATAAACATGGCAACATAAAAGTCACCAAGATATTAGACTAGGGCAAATCTGGATATAGACACCAAAAGAGAAATTGAAATAGAATTAGTAAGAGCTGTGATATAATTTTAGGGAAACTTGAGTCCCTTTTCTCTCCTTACAAGACCGTGATTACAAATTAGAAGATAAGCATGTGTTTACCCCTGTATTCTCCTAGAATTTACTACCCAACCCTTCATATTCTTACTTGTGACCAAGGGCATTAACTTTCCACACTTCCCCACTCTTAATTACACAATTTCCCATCTCTTGATCCCCACACTCTTCTCTTTTCCCGGTTCTAGATTACTTCCCTTTTTCTTTCTAGCGTAAACTAATCATAGGGGGGTCTATCAAACTGTCGGTCTCAATCTAACAATAAGAGATTCTGTGTCAGGTCAAGAAATAATGATGGGCAATTTTATTGTTGTTAAGAAAAAGAATGTGCTGCTGACAAATTGAGAACACAAGGACACCAATATGATATCGTCATGGATAGTACTACACTTGGGTAAAGCATTTGCAAGGATTAACGAAGTTAAAACAACCAAATTTAGATGCTAATGAACGAGGAAACAATTGGAAAATCTAGTCCACAGAGACTTACCTTTTGCTTCCTTTTATACTCCTCCCAGGTAATCGTGTGAGAAGTATTAAGGCTGGCCAAACGAGCAGCATGCCACGCTGGTGAATGAAATGAACCATCCACCTGAGATAGTCCTCATCAATAACAATAAAGGAGAAGATAATATCCCTATTATACTGATAAATAATTAACATAAAAATCTCAACTTATATACAAAAAAAAAAAACTGTATATATAAATAAAAAATCTTACTTCATCAATAGCAGGCCTATCATCAACCAATTATCCAGGGCTAACTTGGATTTTGTTCTCCAACAGATTAGTCATCAAAATGAGAATCCAAGCAGTGACAGAGTCAGACTTCTTTATTGATCATTCATAAGGGGAAAATAACTATTTATTCTTATTTTTATGCAGGATTACTATTAAATCGCCAATTCATCCAAAAGCTTAAGCCGGTGGTTGAAGGCAAATTTAATTATATATCACCAACACTCCCCCTCACTTGTGGGCTTGAAATATTTGAAAGGTCCAACAAGTGGAAATCAATCAATTTTACCTCACTTGTGGGCTTGGAATATTTGAAAGGCCCAACAAGTGGAGATTGATTTTAATTGGGGAGGAAACGACAATGCAAGAGCTTGAACACAGGACCTCCCTGGACCACCTGCTCTGATACCATATTGAAAGCAATAAACACGAAACCAAGGCTTATGTGGAAACCCGAGAACCGGGAGAAAAACCACGATGTTTTTAGTTCTATTATTTTTCTTCATATATACAAATTCTAACAATTACTATGCTATTTCTAAACAACACTAGCCTAACTTAAGTCAACATATATCGTTTCCCCAAAAGAAACATCTTCTCGTTCCTTTAGGAGTTCCAATATAAGAGAAGTAGTCACTAAATGTTCAATAAAACTAAGGCCAGATAAAAGTATGAACTTAAAATGAGTATTATAATAATAAACAAGTGATTGGTGAAAAACAATCCTTCCAGTTAAAATGTCAAACTTTACAGTCATCAATATCTTTATTTAAGATGAGAATTGAGAAACAGAAGCCATCCATAACTAAACAAGGAATCCATACAGGAGCCATTTATTTATTTCGAGAAAGTGATGGCAGGATAAACGTCATAGAGGATGGAAAAAGAAACCCAATAGTAATTTAGAAGATTAAGGGTCCGTTTGATGGAAAAACGTTTTTAGAAAAATTCATTTTTATTTGAACTCTTCTGATAAGAACTTCTCAAAATACACTTCAAAATGATTGAGTGGTTGGCAAACACTCTAAATTTTATTTCCTTTTAAAATGACTTGTTTATAAAATTAACCACTTGAGAATGTATTTTGAACACACACTAAGATAAGACTCCCCTCCCCTGGCCAAAAAGACATAATAATAACTTAACACAACATAGAAACTACAAAAATTGCCTTCTCCAAAATGTCCTTACGTATATGTTCTGTACCACCTAGGAAAAAAAACGCTATTAATATAAATCATAATTGTTTTATTTTCCTCAAGAAGGATGTCAATGTTTTCTTTTAACAGTTAACATTGTATAAAGTCAAACAATCAAAGTCAATTTGTACCAAGAATCTATAAACTTCCCTAGCATGAAAATATGAGCATATTGATCAGTACAAAAATTGAACATCACAATAGGGACATTTTCACTTATGAACATCTCAATAGAAAGTGAATACTCAGGCTTAGTAGCGTGAAAAGGTACAAACCATTCCATCTTCAATCTCAGCTGGCCCAGTAGAGCTTGAGGATCCCAGTCTGGCTTTCTGCATCGCTTTGTATGCTTGATTCTTACCCATTTCGAAATACGCCCAGGCAAGAAATCTGAGGAAAAATGATCAGAAAAAATCCAGCAACATATAAATAACAAAGACTGAAATATACTCCAAATAAAATACACACTTAAAGGTAGGAAAAACAAACAAGTAGGAGAAGGTTATTTTGTATTGTAACTAATAGAGATATCAATGCTTCATTTTCAACATTGAACAGGATAGTGATAGAAATCACAGGAAAAGAGAAGGTTATGTGTTGTTAGGATACATCCTAACAAAAAGGAGATCTGAATTTATTATAACGTAACTATAAGAAAATACAAGATAAATCCAAGTATAATGCAATTGGAACCTCTCTCTTGAGTACTCTCACCCAAGCCCTAGATCACTCCGCAGAATCCCCCTCCTCTCACTTACCCTCCCTCTATTTATAAAAGTTGTAACCACCCTAGTAACCACACTTACACAATAACTACTAATAACCACCCCTAGGCAATAACTACTAGGAACTTCCTATCTATCCAATTTACCCTTATACCCCTTAACTGACATCATACTAAATATCTAGTACCTAACATTACCCCACCCTTCAAAGACACCTCGTCCTTGACACGACATTGGCACCATTTCATGACATTTCACGTGGGCAGCCACTTCTTCTCCCACCTCTTCACCTTTTCTGTACAGCCATTGAAACCATGCTGTCCACGAGATTTTATCTTCGACCATGTTTGTTTTCGCAGTTTTCCCTTCCTCTTGTTTTGACATATCTTCGCTAGTATTAGGTACTTTTTATAACTTTCTTCCTCCACCCGCGCTTGGTTTTCTCTATCATCGTGTGAACATGCTCGTCTCTTCGTCCATCCAACTTCAATAAGATCTCAATCTCTCGTCAACTACCTCTACTCTTCTTTGCCGATATTTTTCTCTTTCCTAAAGTCTTCACCGACTTCTCCTTGTTTCTTTTGTGTTGTTCTGATCGTCTCTATTTTCCACACTTCTTTGACCAACATTGGAGTTTCTCCTAATTCTTCGTCATCCTTCATACTTCGCTCGACTCGTCCCCTAATAATGATCCAAACGCGTGATGACCAATCGGTAAATGTCTAATTTCATTTGTTGTGAAGTGTTGTTCCTCCATTTGAATGCTCAATCACTCAACGCTCCTAGCCAAGGATCTCAACTTCTCCTCAATCGCTAGCACTCTTAGCACATTCATACAATTCCAGCACGTTCTTGATCAATCACAACATTTAGTCGTTTTTTCATCCCCTTTTTCCCCATTTTTCCAATTCTCACCCAGGTTGTTGCTCTGGTACCAATTTGTTAGGAAATTTCCAACAAGAACAAGATCTGAACTTATTATAATGTAACTATAAGAGAATACAAGATAAACCCAAGTATAAGGCACTTGGAACCTCCCTCTTGAATACACTCACCCAAGCCCTAGATCGCTCCACATAATCCCCTTCTCTCACTTACCCTCCTTCTATTTATAAAAAGTTGTAACCACCCAAGTAACCACACTTACACAATAACTACTAATAACCACCGTTAGACAATAACTACTAGTAACTTCCTATCAATCCAATTTATCCTTATATCTATTCAATTTACCCTTATACCCCTTTAACTGATATCATACTAAATGTCTAGTACCTAACATAATGCTCTCTCCTCTCTCCTCCCTCCTCCCTTCTTTCCTTCTTCCTTCAACCCTTTTAGCCTTGCCCTCCGTTTAGCTCCCCAAGATGGTTAAGAGAAGGTTGCGACGTGGTTATGTAGAAACCTTCTCCTTCTATCAGATTGAGTACGGGTAATTTGAAAGTTGTGTTTGAAGGAGGAAAATGGAAATTATATGAGGATTAGTACCAACAACCTTCCTTTGCAGAAAAGATCAGTTTTTGAAGCCATTAGCAGGCAACTAGGGGGTTTGATGAGTATTCCTTCACAAACTTTTAAAGGGTTAGATTGCTCATTAGCCTTGGTAAAATGGAACATAATATATGTGGTTTTATTCCAAAATGGTTATACAAGATCAGAAAATTGGTGATTTTTCTATAAAATTTGGAAATATTGATTTAGTGCAAGTCTCCAGAAAGTCATCTCTATAAATGATAACCTGCTATCCAGAAGAAAGAACCATCAACTAATTGGAACTTGATAGTTACAGAAAACTCACCCATAGTAGAGTGGGCCACTGTCATAGACATTTCATACCACAGAAGGCAATACCACGAAGCAAGAGCTCAAAATAGCTTTGACAATTGTGCGATCCACCCACCCACACTTATTTCTTGAAGAATAACAATATGAGGTTGACATTTGATTAAGGCATCTTTTACCAAGAGCACCACATTGGCAGCACCCAAATTTCTATCATTCTAAGAGACGATCTTCATAAAATACGAGAAATGCACTCTGAGGTCTCAAATCCGCTGCCTCTGTCATAATTCATAGAGGTAAATAGGTTACAAAGCTCTCTACACTTGGTTCGATTTATTCTCTTGAACAAAGCTTCTTTGGGGGGGGGGGGGGGGGATCCAACAACAATTAAACAATGACTAGGATTAGGCTTCCAAACAGAAACATCCCTTCTCCCCTCTCTAAAATGCACCCCTCAAGCAAAGAAATAAGAGAGGCCACCTCTATCGTTTCCCTATTGGTCAAATTACGACGAAACCCAAAAGAAAAAGACACAAGATTCTCATATCCAACCAAAAGATAGGAAACCATAATTACCAATCTCTAAACCCCTTAACTCACAGGGCGCCCCACCACCTCCCAACTCACTAGATGGGAGTCGTAACCTTCGACCACCCCCACACAGAAAATCTTTCATGTACTTTTCAATGTTCTTACACACCGAACTAGGGGTCCGAAAAAGTGACAGGTAATACACTGGGATTTCACTCAACATGGATCTAATCAAAGTTAATCTTCTAGCTTTGAGAAGAACCCTTTCTTCCACACTGCCAATCTCTTATTGATTTTCTCACAAAAAGGATCCCAAAAGGACACAACACTCGAATTACCCACTAGAGAGGCCCCAGGATAATAAGGAAGGACCCAACCTTACAATCAAACACCTCCATTAGTGCACTTGCTTCTATTGATTTTCAGCCCCGACATATCTAGAAAGAAAGCAACCATATGATTGAGGATGAGGAAGAACTCCTCTTTTCCAAAACAAAATAACATTGTATCATCAACAAATTTAAGGTGAGACAAGGTAACTTCATCCCTGCCAATCTTAAAAGGATCAATGATATTTCCTTCCACACCTTTGCTTATAATCTGACTTAAGACATCCACGAGTAAGAACAAAAAAGGGGACATGGATCCCCATGTCTTAAACCCCTGGAAGCTTGAATCGACCCTTTTGGAGATCCATTGATGAGAATGGAGTACTTCACTTTCCTAACACACCCCCACATCCACATGCTCCATTTATAACTGAAACCTTTCTTCAACAACACTCTATTCAGAAAATCCCAAACCACATGGTCGTACGCTTTCTCAAAGTCAAGTTTCAACAAAACACCCTCTTGATTCTTCGACCTATACTCTTCACTAGCTTCATTAGCTACAAGAGCTTGATCCAAGATTTGCCTTCTCGTAAAAAAAGCACCTCGAACTTCAAAAATTGTTGACAAAAGCACTTTCCTTAATTGATTAGCAAGAGATTTAGCCAAAATCTTATAAACACTAGTAATGAGATTGATAGACGGAAACTCTTTCGCCCTGTTTGCGTTTTCCTTTCTATGAATCAAACAGATGAAGGTTTCCACCATCGAGCTATTCAAAATCCCTCTTTCAAAGAATTCCTTAAAAAAAACCCTCCAGATCCTCTTTGACAAGATTCCAATTCTCTTGAAAGAAAGCCACATAGAACTCATCAACGCTAGGAGATTTGTTACCATCACAACTGAAACAACCTTTTTAATCTCTTCAAAAGTAAACAGTACCACCAACTCCTTATCCTCCTTTGTCGAGATGGGAAACCAGTCAATACCTTTCACAGATAGCTTAATGACACCTCAAGGCTATAGAGATTAGAAAAAGAATTAATGATTTCCTCCTCAATCTCCTTACTATCTCTAGTACAAACTCCATTGTCTAAAAGCAAGAGGCCAATATGATTCTCGTTCCTTCTTCCATTAGCCACTCTATGGAAAAAATCAGTATTACAGTTCCCTTCCTTAGCCCACTTGATTTTACACTTTTGGTTCCAGCTCACATTGTCCTTTCTAATCAACTCCAGGAGTTGCTCTTTTAAACTAAACCTCTCCTCCTAGAGACCAATATCAAAGGGACCTTCCAACTCAAGAACATCAATCTCATCAATCCTAGCAGTAATTTCCTTTTGTTTAAACCTGAATATCACCAAAAACCTCTCTATTGCAAACTCTAAGTTGACCTTTTTAAAGTTTTCAGCTTCTCCATAAACCGAAAACCCTCCCACCTTCCTTGAACCTGCACATTCCACCAAGACGAAATATTCGCTTTGAAAGACAGCAAGCCACATGTTTTCGAACCAAAAAGGAACCAAACCCCAATTCGACATACCATTGGTCAAAATAACAGGCTAGTGATTCAAGGTTATTCTAGACCCTCTTAACTATCTAGGATTCCCAAACCTCCCAATCCAGGCTTTTGACAAAAGGACCCTATCAATTCTCGTAGCCGTCCTACTATTGGCCCAAGTAAATTTTCCCCAACAAGAAGAGGATCAAATAAACCACAATTATCGATAAACTTGTTAAAAATTCTCATAGATCTAGTAATTCTTCTACCACACATACCATCTTGACCCACAATAACCAAAAAGATCTCCCAACTCATCCCAAAACAAATTCCTACCTTTGATGCTCAAGGGGCCATAAACCCATGTAACCCAAAACTCTTCACCATCACCATCTAGGAAAGCAATAGTAATGGAATGTCTACCTCTAACCACTTCAATGGCAACACACGATCTCAAATTCCACATCACCAGTATCCCACCAGACAAACCCTTAGCTTCGAGGACCTCCCACTCCACCCTCTTGCGATTCCAAATGCTGGCAACCCTCCTTAACGAGCCTCCTTTTAGTCTGACCCTTCAGGCCCCTAACATTCTAAGAAACAATTTCTAACATTTTGACATAGATGACCTTGCCTCCTTTGAGGCTTTCTTACCCCTATAGTTCATCGAGCAATCCAATTTTAACTCACTCCACAACATATCACTACCTTACATTTTATCTTACCACCTTCTTCCTTCACGGCCAACTTATTGCTATTCTTAACAACTTTTCCTTCTTTAACCTCCACTTCCTTAATATCCATCGAAGCCAACATCTCCCACCTCTTAACCTTTTCATTTTCATCGAGCAAGGCACCCCACATACCAAAGGTGGTTTGCTGGCCAAAATAAGAATCATTGTTGGGATGAAGCCCACCAACCAACTCTTAAACTAACGTCCACAACTTAAACCATATGATAAGAAGACTTCATAGAAATAAACAAGCGCAAGGGGTAAGGCACAACTCGAGTAACCTTGATAAGGATAAGGATTAAAAAAGAAGGGGGAAAATACACCTAACCCCTGTTTGCCCAACACCCCCACTTAAATTACATGGAATCAGAGACACAAAATTAGGGGAATAGACTCCAACTCCTCTCTCAGACACACCCAAACTAGATGGAGGACAAGGAACCAAAGAAAGAGAACTTACCTACTCAGTCTCACTGCATGAGTTATCCACCAAATAAGGGTTGGAGGAGTCCGTTTTGCCAAACCTACAATAAAATTGTCATCCAAAGGCGTTTCCATAATCTTCAAGGTACCATCCTTAGACTTCAACAAACACTCTTGAGGAGTACTATTATCGGAATCACCCTCTAAATTCACCTTATTGGGTAGTTTCGACAGATAAGACTTCTTTGTAGACACCAACGAGGAGAAAACCTCATGGGAGGCATCATCATCTTTGAAGAATTCACCCATCTCCACCCCCAAAGATTTAATTAGAATCGAAGTTGACAAGAATGATTCATCTTCGGAATAGATGACTATTAACGAATCCGAACCAAACTCTGCAACTTTCAACCTCCATGGCTTTTGCACCCTGACTTTGAACCATGCAACCCACGATGGGGAGGTAAAATTGTAACTCGCACTTCGACACAACCACAACAAGAAGAAAAAGAAACCAAAAGAGGGGATCTCCTTGCCTCAAAACTCACAAAGTTGCACTTCACTTTTAGGGCTCCCACTGATGAGAAAGGAATAACTCACATTCCTCAGCCAACCCCATACCCACATTCGCCACTTATACCAAAAACCTTTCCTATCTAAAACCCTGTCCAGGAAATTCCAATCCACATGGTCATAAGCCTTTTTTAAATCGATCTTAAATAGCACCCTTTCCTTGTTTCTAGCTCCGTTGGCTATAAGAACTTGGCCCATAATTTATCTCCTAGCAACAAAAGCACCATGTGCTTCTAAATCGTCAACAGAAGAACCCCTTTAATTCGATTTGCCAGTACTTATGCCAAAATTTTGTAAACACTTGTGATGAGACCAATCGGTCTAAAGTCCTTAACTCTAGTCACAAACTCTTTCTTCGGGAACAAACAAACATAGGTTTCCAAGGAGTTACTTAAAATTTCTCTTTTGTAAAACTCCTAGAGAACTTTGACAAAATCCTCCTTCACAAGAAACTGATTCTCCTAATAAAAGGTCATAGTAAACCCATTCAACCCAGAAGATCTTTTTTTTTTTTAAGGGAAACACACTTTTCATTGATTTAATGAAAAGAGACAAAGTCTCATAGTACAAGATCATGGTAGGACCAAGAGGTGCACCCAACCCAAGAGCTTTTGAATTATCACTTCCAAAAACGCCTGATTTAATTTCCTCAACTCAACTGAAAAGGGCTCAGAAATCCTAACCTTGTCATCCTCATATATAGGGTTCCAACCAACCTCTTGAACAACGAGTCTAGGCAAAACCTCCAGACCAAACAAATTAGAGAAAAACCAAATAACTTCTTCTTTAATCCTTTTCTCTTTCGTAATCATCTCTCTAAAAACAGTGACCAAGGGGCCAATTCTATTCCTGCTTTAACGACCACTCGCCACGCAGTGGCAAAGCAAGGAATTGCAATCTCCATACTTGACTTTTTCCTCCAACTCCACGTTTCCTTCCTAACCACCTCTACAAAAAGAACCTCATAGAAGTTCCTTTCCACCTTCATTGAATCATCCAAAGGCCCTCCAATTCCAAATCATCAAACCCATTAATCTTAGCCAATACCTCTTATTTCTGAATTGATGTCACCAAAGACCTCTTTGTTCCACTTTCTTAACTTTCATTACAATGCCCTCAACTTACCCATAAATTTAAAACCCTCTCAATTCCCCTCCACAAACTCCTATCACCAACTAGAAACCTAAGAATTAAACGAAGCGTGTTGCTAACACATATTCTCAAAACGAAAGGGGACAAGGCCCCCAATTTTGAAACTCCGACGTCAAAATGATAGGCTAACGATCCGAAGTGACTCTTGAACCTACCACAAAGGCACAATTGAATCCAGCTCGAAGATAACAAAACTCTATCTATACTACTTCTTGCTCTCCTATTGGCCCAAGCAAACAACCGTTCAAAAGAGGAGGATTGATCCAATTCCCACCTTCAATAAACTCATTAAACATCCTCATTGAACAATTGCTTCTCCTTAGAGGAGCTCTGTCAGCTTGAGATGGAATGATATAAGTCCCCCACCATGCACCATTCTGAACTACAAAAACCAAAAAGATCCCCCAACTTGTTCAAGGCAATTAGAAAGGTTAGTTGCATGTTAAATAAACCTCTACTTTTGTTCCAAATCACACAAAGATGATCGACTATCCAAAGATGAAGAGGAAGATTTCTAACATCAATCCATCCCCCATAAAAAGGGCATCATTGAGGATCTTCCATGTTGATCGTTTTGAACTTCAAATTTCAAGTTAATGAACCTAAAGCACCGAACCTTTGTTTTTAACGAGAAGAGATGTCGTTGAAGCATTGTGACAAGTCAAGGCTTCGTTGGGATGAAAGTATTATTCTAAGAAACAATAGCTTTTTTTATTCTGAAACAAAGTTACTTTTTTGAGGAATTGAAACGTAGAGGAATAATCATTTTCACATTAAACCTCTCATCATAATCAACACTTCAAAAACATTCAGCCACACAATCTCAGTGACCATGGGCAGCTACAACCCTCTCTATTTCCCAAATCCCAACCCAGATGCAAGGAACCAAAAAATAAAGCCATAGGAAATGTTCTAAAAATAACCCGACCAACTAGTTTATATACAAAAAAGCAGCAACCTAGTCTAATATTTTCAGAAGAAATATAGTGCATAAAAACAAGGAGAATGAGCTACAGCAAAAATTAGCTAGATCCCCTCCTGAGTCCAACTCGATTTCCATATCCAAGGAAAAGCTGAGAGTGCGGCAGCCCAGCGCTAATTTCTCTGTTTTTTGTTGATGGATTTAGAAATGAAAGAATTTAGGCTGTTCTTGTTTTTTATTTCTCATTTTCAATGAACCTTTCCGTTAAAAACTTTGAAATCAAGTTCTCGTTTTATTTTTATTTTAAATTTTACAGAACAAAATTACAGAAATTACTATCGAACAAATTACACGTTTCTATTTATTATTCAATAGAAAAAGAAAGACCAAAAGCACAAGAGAAATTTACCAATTAAGAAGCACGAATATACGAAGAGGATGATTCCAGGGCGTCAGGCGTGAAGTCAACGAAGAAGCAAAAAGCTGGCGGCAGCAAAGAAGGCCCGCAGTGGCGTTAGTGGCACGCCAGAGTGCCGGTCGGTCGTCGGAGAAAAGAAAATGAGAGGGAGAGACGAGCGAAGAAGACCCAGTGTGGGGAAATGAACGATGAAGACTAGGGTTTGGTTTTTATTTTTTGTTTTAGTTTGGGGCGTTGTGCGTTTTCTAACGAGAAATTGTAGGATAATAAACGGGGATGGTGGTTTTAAAAAATATCTAACTTCAATTTTTTTTTAAAAAAATTGTGAAATTAACCTACTTTGTAACTAATATTTTACAGACGTCCTAAAATCCAATAATATTTCGTTTTAGATTTTCACAAAATTTTAGAACAATTTTACCTTTTGTATATTTTCTCATATCTTAATTTCGTAAAACTTTCAGATAAAAATACAATATTTTCAAATACATTTATACAATTTTTTTTTTAAAATATATAATTAATTGCATTAACTCTCACAATTTTTTTAAATATTTAGTTTTTTCCTTATTAATATGACTTTAGGGTTTGGGGTTGAAAGTTAGAGGTGGAGGTTCGGGGTTGAAAGTTAGAGGTGGGGCTTGGGGTTTAGGGTTGTGTGTGAAACTTGCGTTTTGGAATAAAAGGGTTGGGGATAATAAACCTTAAACCCTAGGATCTAGGGTTTAGGGAAATGAGAAACATGAAGTATAAAATAGATAAACAAGAAACATACAACTAGAAACGAGAAGCAAGAGACACAAAACAAGAAATAGTCAACAGACAAAAAAACAGAAAACGAGAAACGATAAACAAGAAATGAGCAACGTGAAAAAGGAATCTTGCACTTGATGAAGAACAAATTGAATAAATGAGAGGTTTAAGATTTAGGTTTTAAGACGACTCTGTAGAAAGGAACGCCAACAAACATAGTAGGTTTGAACACAAAATGAGATGTAGAGGGAGAGGAGGAGAAACGACAAAGGATTATCAAATCATACATTACATTACATTAAATCATATATTTATGAACTTCAAAATTTTAATATTTGATACATGGATAAATACTATTTTGGACTCTGGATTTTGGAAAAGAGGTGGATTTGATCCCTAATGTTTTAAAAAATGGTCAATTTGATCCCTAAGTTAATAAGTTTAAAAGGTCTCTTTTCAAATAAAACTATTATGTGATGGATGAAGATTGGTTTGGTTTTTATTTTTTATTTTTATGTTTTTCTTTTAGTTTTGGGCTTGTGATTGTGTGCTTTCTAAACATGCTTGAGATTCTAAAAGATGACTGAATTTGATTAAATGGCTGTCAAGAAAGAATAACAAATTATAGGTTTTACTTTAGGAAAATAGCAAAAATAGTTTTAAATTGTTAAAATAGAAAACATAAAAAATAGAAAAATAAATAAATAAAACAATCCCTCAAATGACCCTATCCAAACTGAAAAATACAAATTGTTTACCTAAAAACATAAACCTCAATTACATTGTAATTGAAATAACATATGCTACATAAAAATTTCCTCTAAAAAACATAAAATTAGAAAAGTTGCAATTATTAGAAAGCTTCACCTCATACCTGCAAAATTTAAAATCTCTGCATGTAATCATTTTTTTCCTTGGAATTCGGCCGCTTACTTCCTTCTTCATTTGAAACCCTAAAGATAGTTTGAAAACGATTTGAAAGCGTTTGTTCACCCAATCCTAGAAGACTTTATTTGGGTATTCTCAGCATCATGCTTCAAATCGAACAGTCCCACAATCCATTGGAGGTAACTTCAAAAGTATTAGAGCTAGTAGTTTACTCAATCCTAGAAGAGCCGAAGAGCCAATTCTAGAATTGAAGCAGTAGCCGTAGAAGCATCCGTTGCAGAAACTTCGACCAAAGATGATATTGAATCTTTGTTTTCTAGTGATTCTGTGGGTGAATTTGAAGGTAAAAGTGTATTTAAACAGTCAAATGCTGAAGATTCTCCAATTTCGTCGAATGTGAAGCTTGAAAATGTTAGTAAGAGCTATAAGGGTGTGACAGTATTGAAGAACGTGAGTTAGGAAGTTAAAAAGGGGGGAAAAGTTGGTTTGGTTGGTGTAAATGGTGTTGGAAAAACGATGCAAATGTGGATTATTGCTGGTCTCAAAGAGCCTGATTCACATAATGTGATGAAGGCAAAGGCAAATGTGAAAATTGCATTTATGAGCCAAGAATTTGAGGTTTCTTTTGAGTAGGACAGTGAGGGAGGAGTTCTTGAGTGCATTCAAAGAGGAAATGGAGATAGCAACAACTTTTGATATTGTAATAAAGATGAAATCAAGAAATTATACAATATAATTCAAAACTTATATACATCTTAGCAAGATACACATTGGTGAGTTCGTTTACTCAAATCGGTGAGTTCTTCAAGTTCTTCATACATTCGAGATTCATTTGAGCTCGTCTCCTCTCTTGTTTGCAAGAAAAAATTTATCTCTCACTGTGTTTGTCTCTTATCAGCTGCCCCCTTTCTCAATCTCCTTCTTTTCTTTTCTCTAATAAAACCTAAAAGAAAGAAGAAGATTCAAATAATTGCAAAAATGTCATTGAGACATAATTAAATTCTAAAATTTAAATTCAAATTTTTATTAAAAATATATATTATGTATTATTTAATAAAATGTTAATAAATTGTTTAAAATATAACAAATATGAAAATCTTGCATATATATTTGCCATTATTATAGGGGAGGTTGTTGCAATCTTATCTAGCAACAAAATAGCAAATTTAGTTAAGATTTACCAACTTTGAATGTTGTTTGCAAAATACATTGTTTTCATGCTATTTTCAATATCATGTCTAATTTTTTGAGCTATTCAAATACACTATATTTGGATATATAGATTATCCTATACCTAGATGAATAATACTATATCTTGATTATTAACATGCTGATAAGCTCAATTGATGAAAAAGTTATATATCACGAAATGAAAAAAAAAGAAAAGAAAGATCAAATGAAAATGGTATAGTACTGTATGTTTGGCATATGTTTTTTTATAATGAATGACTATTAAATTTTAAGAATTGTAAATCCCAATTATAGGGTATTTGTAACTCTTGATTACGTGAAATAGGTTAATTATGTTGTCATCAATAAGATTTATATATTTTTGTTATGAACAAATTGGATCTGTTTGTTTTTTTTTTTTTATAAAAGATAAAAAAAAAAAACAAATAGATCCAATCATGTTTGTTATCATAAGTTTTTAAATAACATTTATGGAAAATATATAAAGAATATTAACAATATTTTAAGAAAATTGAAATCATGTTTGCCATTATTTTAGGAGATCAATCTAAGTATTGTCTATGGATGATAAAAATTTTCTTAAAATAATCATATGGACATTAAATGCATCATAATTATAGGTGGAAATAACAAATAAAATCATTTTATGAAAGGATAGTTAAATGAACCATTTTATGGAAGTTTTTAAATTCAATTTATTATTATGTTAAATGAACCATTTTATGGAAAGATAGTTAAATGCATAATTATAGGGGAAAATATAATCAAGTTGTTCACGATTTTAGGGAATGATACGATTCTAAATTCGAATTTTGGAGATCTTTCAACTAAACTTTCAAATTTAAATAATAAAATAAATATTTATGACTATATATAATCCAAAAAAATTGAATTATAAATATGAAAATTGTGTATTATGTATGATATAATAAAATTTTACTAAATATTAACCAAACTTTATGGTTTATGAAACATACAATGAAGAAATTATATTATCAATTATCCAGCAAAAAGAATATGAATTAAATAGCTATTAGTGTATATATATATATTATGAATTATATAAATAAATTGTTAATTACTTGATTTGAAACCTACGAATCCGAAAATTTAGTATAAATTGTAGGCATAAATCTAGGAGATGTTGATTCAATCAGATCCATCTCGAAAATAAATATTTATTTAATATTTTTATAAAATTGAATGATTTGCAAATACATTGTAATCGTGATTCTGGGTTATATTATATTATTTTCATTTACACAAATACACTGTATCTGCGAGAAAAGAATTTTCCTCTATAAAGGAGTAAAATTGGCTGAAAAAAAGTCAAAAAATGTCAACATCAGTCAGTTTTGCTATAAATCAAAATATTTTTTAAATTTGCTATTTTCCAATTTGTTATCCATTATTTTGCCATTCTCACAGTTTTCTCTTGATTAAATAGATATTTTTTTTCGACTTTTATGTGCAAAAAACTTTAATATCACTCAAAATGAGATCAACCAGTAGTTAGATGTGAATTTAAAGACCTTTGACATCGTTCTAAACTGGGTCCTTTCTTCGTAGGCTATAGCATTGGCCCGTTTTTCAACGATTTGGGACGAAAATAAAAATAGACTCTCGGGCATCTTTTTTTGGCTTTTGTGGTAAAAAAACTTTAATATCACTCAAAATGAGACAACCCAGTAGTTAGATTTCAATTTTTGAGACTTTTGACATCTTTTTAAATTGGGTTCTCTTTTCGTAGGCTATAACATTGACCCTTTTTTCAACGTTTTGGAACGAAAATAAAAACTGACTCTCGAGCATCTTTTTTCGGCTTTTGTGGACAGAAAATTTTAATATCACTCAAAATGAGACCACCAGTAGTTAGATGTGAAATTTCGAGACCTTTAACATCGTTCTAAATTGGGTCCTTTCTTCACAGGCTATAGCATTGACCATTTTTTCAATGTTTTGGAACGAAAATAAAAACTTACTCTTGGGCATATTTTTTCGGCTTTTGTGGGCTAAAAACTTTAATATCAGTCAAAATGAGACCACCTAGTTGTTCGATGTGAATTTTTGTGACCTTTGACATCGATCTAAATTGGGTCCTAACGTTCTGGGTCGAAAATAAAAACTGACTCTCGGACATATTTTTTTTGACTTTTATGGGCAAAAAACTCTAATATTACACAAAATGAGACAACCCAGTTGTTTGATGTGAAATTTTAAGACCTTTGACATCGTTCTAAATTGGGTCGTATCTTTGTAGGCTATAACATTGGTCCTTTTTTCAACGTTTTGGGTCGAAAATAATAACTGACTCTCCTGCAATATTTTTTGGCTTTTATTGGTAAAAAACTCTAATATCACTCAAAATGGGACCACCCAGTTGTTAGATGTGAAATTTCAAGACCTTTGACATCATTCTAAATTGGGTCCTTTCTTCATAGTCTATATCATTGGCTCTTTTTTAACGTTTTCAGACGAAAATAAAAATGGACCATCAGGCATATGTTTTTCTGCTTTTATTGGCACAAAACTCTAATATCACTCAAAATGAGAGCACCCAGTTGTTAAATGTGAAATTTCAAGACTTTCGACATCGTTCTAAATTGGGTCATTTCTTGGTAGGCTATAGCGTTAACACTTTTTTCAACATTTTGGGACGAAAATAAAAACTGACTCTTGGGCATATTTTTTCCGACTTCTATTGGCAAAAAACTTTAGTATCACTCAAAATGAGACCACCCAGTTGTTAGATGTGAAATTTCATGACCTTTGACATCGTTCTAAAATGGCTCCTTTCTTCGAAGGCTATAACATTAGCCTTTTTTTCAACGTTTTGGGATGAAAATAAAAACTAACTTTCGAGCATCTTTTTTTCGACTTTTATGGGCAAAAAACTCTAATATCACTCAAAATGAGACCAACCAGTTGTTAGATGTGAAATTTCAAGGCCTTTGACATTGTCCTAAATTGGGTTCTTTCTTCGTAGGCTATAACATTGATCCATTTTTCAACGTTTTGGCAATTGCTCTAGTCTACAAAAAGAGGAGACATTTTGAACCACGTTAAAAAGTCTCAAAAATTCACATCTAACAACTAGGTGACCTCTTTTTGAGTAATATTAAAGTTTTTTCCCACAACAACAGCTCAGAGATGCCCTAGACTCAGTTTATATTTTTCTCCCAAACATTTTCTTCGAATGGTTTCATTTTTTTGTTTTTTTTGTTGCACCTCTTTAGACCGATGATAGTCAGCGGATAAGTGTGGCATCCCATCTTTTGCATACTGTATGACACAGAAAAATAGCCTAGGGGTCGGGTGGGGCTCGTTAGTGGTGTATTATGGTAGCATGCAAAACGGTCGAAAAATGGCCAATGCTATAGCCTACAAAATAGGGGCCAATTTTGAACCATATTAAAAAGTCTTGAAAATTCACATCAAACTACTACGTGGCCTCATTTTGAGTAATATTAAAGTTTTTCCCACAAAAACTGCCTAGAGATGCCGCAGACTCAGTTTTTATTTTTCTCCCAATACTTTTCTTCGAAGGGTTTAATTTTGTTGTTTTTTTTTGTTGTAGCTCTTTAGACCGATGATAGTCGGTGGAAAAGTGTGGCATTGCATCTTTTGCATACTGTATGACACAGAAAAATAGTCTAGGGGTACGGTGGAGCTCGTTAGTGGTATGCTATAGTAGCACACAAAACGGTCGAAAAAAGGCCAATTTTGAATCATGTTAAAAAGTCTCCAAAATTCACATCTAACTACTAGGTGGCCTCATTTTGTTAATATTAAAGTTTTTTCCCACAGAAACTTCTCAGAGATGCCCTAGGCTGAGTTTTTCTTTTTCTCCCAATAATTTTCGTGGAATGGTTTAATTTGTTTGTTTTTTTGTTGCACCTCTTTAGACCGATGATAGTCGGCAGATAAATGTGGCATCCCATCTTTTGCATACTGTATGATACAGAAAAATAGCCTAGAGGTCGGGTGGGGCTCGTTAGTGTTGTACTATGGTTGCACCCAAAACGTTCGAAAAATGGCCAATGCTATAGCCTACAAAAAAAGGTCTAATTTTGAACCATGTTAAAAAGTCTAAAAATTTTACATCTAACTACTACGTTGCCTCATTTTGTGTCATATTAAAGTTTTTTCCCACAGAAACTTCTCAGAGATGCCCTAGACTCAGTTTTTATTTTTCTCCCAATACTTTTATTCGAATGATTTAATTTTTTTGTTTTTTTTGTTGCACCTCTTTAGACCAATGATAGTCGGCGGATAAGTGTGACATCCCTTCTTTTGCATACTGTATGACACAGAAAAATAGCCTAGGACCTAGGGGTCGGGTGGGGCTCGTTAGTGGTGTACTATGATAGCACCCAAAATGGTCGAAAAATGGCCCAATGCTATAGCCTACAATAAAAGGGTCAATTTTGAACCATGTTAAAAAGTCTTGAAAATTGCAATCTAAGAACTAGGTGGCCTCATTTTGAGTAATATTAAAGTTTTTTCCCACAAAAACATCTCAGAGATTCCCCATACTCAATTTTTATTTTTCTCCCAATACTTTTATTCGAATGTTTAATTTTTTTAATTCTTTTGTTGCACCTCTTTAGACCGATGATAGTTGGCGGATAAGTGTGGCATATCATCTTTTGCATACTGTATGATACAGAAAAATAGCCTAGGGGTCGGGTGGGGCTCGTTAGTGGTGTACTATGGCAGCACCCAAAACGGTCGAAAAATGGCCAATGGTATAGGATACAAAAAAATGGCCAATTTTGAACCATGTTAAAGAGTCTCGAAAATTCACATGTAACTACTAGTTGGCCTCATTTTTAGTAATATTAATGTTTTTTTGGACAGAACTGCTCAGAGATGCCCCTGGCTCAGTTTTTATTTTTCTCTCAATACTTTTCTTCGATTGGTGTAATTTTTTTTGTTTTTTTTGTTGCACCTCTTTAGACAGATGATAGTCGTCAGATAAGTGTGGCATTCCATTTTTTGCATACTATATGACACAGAAAAATAACCTAGGGCCTAGGGGTCGGGTGGGGCTCGTTAGTGGTGTACTATGGTAGCACCAAAAACGGTTGAAAAATGGCTAATGCTATAGCCTTAAAAAAAAGGGCCAATTTTGAACCATGTTAAAAAGTCTCGAAAATTCACATCTAACTACTAAGGGTCCTCATTTTGAGTTATATTAAAGTGTTTTCCTACAAAAACTTCTCAAAGATGCCCTAGACTTTGTTTTTATTTTTCTCCCAATACTTTTCTTTGAATGGTTTAATTTTTTTGTTTTTTTTTTGTTGCACCTCTTTAGACCGATGATAGTCGGCGGATAAGTGTGGCATCCCTTCTTTTGCATACTATATGACACAAAAAAATAGCCTAGGGTCTAGGGGTCGGGTGGGGCTCGTTAGTGGTGTACTATGGTAGCACCCAAAACGGTCGAAAAATGGCCAATGCTATAGCCTACAAAAAAAAAGAGCAAATTTTGAACCATGTTAAAAAGTCTCAAAAATTTGAATCTAACTACTAGGTGGTCTCATTTTGAGTAATATTAATGTTTTTTTTCCATAAAACTACTTAGAGATGGCCCAGACTCAGTTCTTATTTTTCTCTTAATACTTTTATTCATATGGTTTAATTTTTTTGTTGCAACTCTTTAGACCGATGATAGTCGGCGGATTAGTGTGACATCCAATCTTTTGCATACTCTATGACATAGAAAATTAGCCTAGGGCCTAGTGGTCGGGTGGGGCTCGTTAGAGGTGTTCTACGGTAGCACCCAAAACAATCGAAAAATGGCTAATGCTATAGCATACAAAAAAAGGACCAATTTTGAACCATGTTAAAAAGTCTAAAAAATACACATCTAACTATTAGGTGGCCTCATTTTGAGTAATATTAAAGTTTTTTCCCACAAAAACTGTTCAGAGATGCCCACAACCCAGTTTTTATTTTTCTCCCAATACTTTTCTTCGAATGCTTTAATTTTTTTTGGTTTTTTGTTGAACCTCTTTAAACCGATGATAGTCGACGGATAAGTGTGACATCTCATATTTTGCATACTGTATGACACAGAAAAATAACATAGGGGTCGGGTGGGGATCGTTATTGGTGTACTATGGTAGCATCCAAAACGGTCCAAAAATTGCCAATCCCATACCTTTCAAGAAAAGGGCCAATTTTGGACCATGTTAAAAAGTCTAAAAAATTCACATCTAACCACTAGCTGGCCTCATTTTGAGTAATGTTAAAATTTTTTCCCACAAAAACTGCTCAGAGATGCCCAAGACCCAGTTTTTATTTTTCTCCCAATACTTTTCTTCGAATGGTTTAATTTTTTTGTTTTGTTTTGTTGCACCTCTTTAGACCGATGATAGTCGGCGGATAAGTGTGGCATCCCATCTTTTGCATACTGCATGACACAGAAAAATTGCATAGGGGTCGGGTGGGGCTCGTTAGTGGATTACTATGGTAGCACCCAAAATGGTCGAAAATGGCCAATCCTATAGCCTACAAAAAAAGGGCCAATTTTGAACCATGTTAAAAAGTCTCGAAAATTCACATCTAACTACTAGGTGGCCTTATTTTGAGTAATGTTAAAGTTTTTTCGAGACCTTTGACATCGTTCTAAATTGGGTCCTTTCTTCGTAGGCAATGACATTGGCCCTTTTTTCAACATTTTGGGACGAAAAATAAAATTTGACTCTTGGGCCTATTTTTTTTGGCTTTTATGGGCAAGAAACTTTAATGTCATTCAAAATGAGACCACCCAGTAGTTAGATGTGAATTTTCAAGACCTTTGGCATCGTTCTAAATTGGGTCCTTTCTTCGTAGGCTATAGAACTTGCCCTTTTTTCAACGTTCTGGGATAAAAATAAAAACCAACTCTCGGGCATATTTTTTTTGACTTTTATGGACAAGAAACTTTAATGTCACTCAAAATGAGACCACCCAGTAGTTAGATGTGAATTTTAGAGACCTTTGGCACCGTTCTAAATTGGGTCCTTTCATCGTAGGTTATAGCATTGACCCTTTTTTCAATGTTCTGGGACAATAATAAAAATCGACACTCGAGCATATTTTTTTGGGATTTTATGGGCAAAAAACTTTAATGTCACTCAAAATGAGACCACCCAGTAGTTAGATGTGAATTTTTGAGACCTTTGGCATTGCTCTAAATTGGGATCTTTCTTCGTAGACTATAGTATTGACCCTTTTTTCATGGTTCTGGGACGAAAAAAAAACCATCTCTCGGGCATATATTTTTTGGCTTTTATGGGCAAGAAACTTTAATGTCACTCAAAATGAAACCACGATTTCTTTGGCACCATTCTAAATTGGGTCCTTTCCTCGTAGGCTATAACATTGGCCCTTTTTTCAATGTTCTTGGAAGAAAATAAAAACCGACTCTCAAGCATATTTTTTTCGGCTTTTATGTGCAAGAAACTTTAATGTCACTCAAAATGAGATCACCCAGTAGTTAGATGTCAATTTTTGAGACCTTTGGCACCGTTCTAAATTGGGTCCTTTCTTTGTAGGCTATAGCATTGGCCCTTTTTGCAACGTTCTGGGACGAAAATAAAAATCGACTCTCGGACATTTTTTTTCGGCTTTTATGGACAAGAAACTTTAATATCACTCAAAATGAGACCACCCTGTAGTTAGATATGAATTTTCGAGACCTTTGGCACTGTTCTAAATTGGGTCCGTTCTTCGTAGGCTTAGCATTGGACATTTTTTCAACGTTTTGGGACGAAAATAAAAACCGATTCTCAGGCATATCTTTTTGGTTTTTATTTTAAAGAAACTTTAATGTCACCGAAGATGAGACCACAAAGTAGTTAGATGTGAATTTTCAAGACCTTTGAGACTGTTCTAAATTGGGTGCTTTCTTCGAAGACTATAAGATTGGCCCTTTTACCAACGTTTTGGACGAAAATAAAAACTGACTGTCGGGCATATTTTTTTCGGCTTTTATGAGCAAGAAATTTGAATCTCACCCAAAATGAGACCACCCAGTAGTTAGATGTGAATTTTCCAGACCTTTGGCATTGTTCTAAATTGGTCCTTTCTTTGTAGCATTGGCCCTTTTTTTGACGTTCGGTATCTAATATAAAAACCGACTCTCGAGCAAATTTTTTTCAGCATTTATGGGTAAGAAACTTTAATGTCACTCAGAATGAGACCATCCGGTAGTTAGATGTGAATTTTCAAGACCTCTGACATCGTTCTAAATTGGGTCCTTTCTTCGTAGGCTATAGCAATGACCCTTTTTTCAATGTTTATGGACGAAAATAAAAACTGACTCTCAGGCATCTTCTTTTAGGCTTTTGTGTGCAAAAAACTTTAATATCAATCGAAATGAGACCACCCAGTAGTTAGATGTGAATTTTTCAGACCGTAGACATCGTTCTAAATTGGGTCATTTCTTCATAGGCTATAGCATTGCCACTTTTTTCAATGATTTGGGACGAAAATAAAAACCGACTCTCGGTCATATTTTTTTCGGCTTTGATGTGCAAAATTTTTTACTATCACTCTAAATACGATCACCCAGTAGTTAGATGTGAAATTTAAAGACATTTGACATCGTTCTAAATTGGGTCCTTTCTTGGTAGGCTATAGCACTGCCCATTTTTCAACATTTCAGGACGAAAATAAAAAATGACTCTCGGGCATATTTTTTTGGCTTTTATAGGCAAGAAATTTTAATGTCACTCAAAATGAGACCACCCAATAGTTAGATGTGAATTTTTGAGAACTTTGACATCGTTCTAAATTGGGTCTTTTCTTCGTAGCATTGGCTCTTTTTTCGACGTTCTGGGACGAATATGAAAACAGACTCTCGAGCATATTTTTTTAGACATTTATGTGCAAGAAACTTTAATGTCACTCAAAATGAGACCACCCAGTAGTTAGAGGTGAATTTTCGAGACCTTTGGCACCGTTCTAGATTGGGTCCTTTCTTCGTAGGCTATAGCATTGACTCCTTTTTCAACTTTTTGGGAAGAAGATAAAACCGACTCTCGGGCTTATTTTTTTTTCTGTTTTTATGGGCAAGAAACGTTAATATCACACAAAATGAGACGAACCTGTAGTTAGATGTGAATTTTCGAGACCTTTGACACCGTTCTAAATTGGGTCATTTCTTCGTAGGCTATAGCAATGGACCCTTTTTCATCGTTTTGGGACGAAAATGTAAACCGACTCTCAGGCATATTTTTTTTAGCTTTTATTTTCAAGAAACTTTAATGCAATTCAAGATGAGACCACCCAGTAGTTAGATGTGAATTTTCGAAACCTTTGGCACCGTTCTAAATTGGGTCCTTTCTTCGTAGGCTATAACATTGGCCCTTTTTCCAACGTTTTGGATGAAAATAAAAACCAACACTCTGACATATTCTTTTCGGCTTTTATGGGCATGAAACTTTATTGTCACTCAAAATGAGACCATCCAGTAGTTAGATGTGAATTTTTGAGACCTTTGGCACCGTTCTAAATTGGATCATTTCTTCGTAGGCTATAGCATTGGCCCCTTTTTCAAAGTTTTCGGACGAAAATAAAACCGACTCTCGGGCATATTTTTTTCGGCTTTTATGGGAAAGAATCTTTAATATCACACAAAATGAGACCACCTTGTAGTTAGATGTGAATTTTCGAGACCTTTGGCACCGTTCTAAATTGGGTTTTTTCTTCGTAGGCTATAGCATTAGACCTTTTTTCAACATTTTGGGACGAAAATAAAAACCGACTCTCGGGCATATTTTTTTTGGCTTTTATTTTCAAGAAACTTTAATGTCACTCAAGATGAAACCACCCAGTAGTTAGATGTGAATTTTCGAGACCTTTGGCATTGTTCTAAATTGGGTCTTTTCTTCGTAGGCTATAGCATTGACCCTTTTTTCAACATTTTGGGACGATAATAAAAATCGACTCTCGGGCAAATTTTTTTCGGCTTTTTTGGGCAAGAAAGTTTAATATCACTCAAAATTAGACCATCAAGTAGTTAGATATGAATTTTCCAGACCTTTGACATTGTTCTAAATTCTGTCATCTCTTCGTAGCATTGGCCATTTTTTCAACGTTCGGGGACAAATATAAAAATCAACTCTCAGACATATTTTTTTTCGGCTTTTATGGGTAAGAAAATTTAATATCACTCAAAATTAGACCACCCACTAGTTAGATTTGAATTTTCGAGACCTTTGGCACCGTTCTAAATTGGGTCATTTCTTCGTAGGCTATAGCACTAACATTTATTTCAACGTTTTGGGACGAAAATAAAAACTGACACTCGGGCATATTTTTTTTGGCTTTTATGGGCAAGAAACTTTAATGTAACTCAAAATGAGACCACCCAGTAGTTAGATGTGAAATTTCGAGACCTTTGGCACCGTTCAGAATTGGGTGCTTTCTTCGTAGGCTATAGCATTGGCCCTTTTTTCAATGTTTTGGGACGAAAATAAAAACGACTCTCGGACATATTTTTTTTGGCTTTTATGGGTAAGAAACTTTAATGTCACTCAAAATGAAACCATCCAGTAGTTAGATTTGAATTTTCGAGACCTTTGGCATCGTTCTATATTGGGTCCTTTCTTCGTAGGCAATAGCATTAGCCCTTTTTTCCTCGGTTTTGTACGAAAATCAAAACTGACTCTCGGGTTTATTTTTTCGACTTTTATGGGCAAAAAAATTTAATGTCACTCAAAATGAGACCACCTAATAGTTAGAAACGAACTTTCGAGAACTTTGGCAGCGTTCTAAATTTTTTACCTTTCTTCATAGCTTATAACATTGGCCCTTTTTTCAACGTTTTGGGACGAAAATAAAAACTGACTCTCTGGCATATTTTTTTCGGCCTTTATGGCCAAAAAACTTCAATACCACTAAAAATGAGGCCACCTAATAGTTAGGTGTGAATTTTTGAGACCTTTGACATCGTTCTAAATTGACTCATTTCTCCGTATGCTAGAGCATTGGCCCTTTTTTCAACGTTTTGGGACGAAAATAAAAATTGACAATCGGGCATATTTTTTTTGGCCTTTTTGGACAAAAATCTTCAATACCACTCAAAATGAGGCCACCCAGTTGTTAAGTGCGAATTTTTGAGACCTTTGACATCGTTCTATTTTGGGTCCTTTCTTCGTAGGCTATAGGAATGGCCCATTTTTAAACATTTTGGGACGAAAATAAAAATTGACTCTCGGGTATATTTTATTTGGCCATTATGGCAAACAACTTCAATACCACTCAAAATGAGGCCACCCAGTAGTTAGGTGTGAATTTTTGACACCTCTGACATCGTTCTAAATTGAGTCCTTTCTTCGTAGTCTATTGCATTGGCCCTTTTTTAAACGTTTTGGGACGAAAATATAAACTGACTCTCTGGAATATTTTTTTTGGCATTTATGGGCAAAAAACTTCAATACCACTCAAAATGAGGCCACTCAGTAGTTAGGTGTGAATTTTCGAGACCTTTGACATCGTTCTAAATTGAGTTCTTTCTTCGTAGGCTATAGCATTGGCCCTTTTTCCAACGTTTTGGGAAGAAAATAAAAACTGACTCTCGGGACTATTTTTTTTGGCCTTTATGGGCAAAAAACTTCAATACCACTCAAAATGAGGCCACCCAGTTGTTAGGTGTGAATTTTTGAGACCTTTGACATCGTTCTATTTTGGGTCCTTTCTTCGTAGGCTATACGAATGGCCCATTTTTAAACGTTTTGAGACGAAAATAAAAACTGACTCTCGAGCATATTTTTTTCGGCCTTTATGGCCAAAAAACTTCAATACAAATCAAAATGAGGCAACCCAATAGTTAGGTGTGAATCTTTGAGACCTTTGACATCGTTCTAAATTGGGTCCTTTCTTCGTAAGCTATAACATTGGCCCTTTTTTAAACGTTTTGCGACAAAAATAAAAATTGATGATCGGGCATATTTTGTTCGGCCTTTATTTGCAACAAACTTCAATACAACTTAAAAGGAGGTCACCCAGTAGTAAGGTGTGAATTTTCGAGACCTTTGACATTGTTCTAAATTGGGTCTTTTCTTTGTAGGCTGTAGCATTGGCCCTTTTTTCAATGTCTCGGGACGAAAATAGAAACTGACTCTCGGCCATAATGTTTCAACTTTTATGGGCAAAAAACTTCAATACCACTCAAAATGAGGCCACCCAGTAGTTGGATGTGAATTTTCGAGACGTTTGACATCGTTCTAAACTAGGTCCTTTCTTCGTAGGCTATAGCATTGTCCATTTTTTCAACGTTTAGGGACGAAAATAGAAACTGACTCTCTGGCATATTTTTTCGGGCCTTTATGGGCAAAAAACTTCAATACCACTCTAAATGAGGCCACCCAGTAGTTAGATGTGAATTTTCGAGACCTTTGACATCGTTCTAAACTGGGTCCTTTCTTCGTAGGCTATCACATTGGCTCTTTTTTCAACGTTTTGGGACGAAAATAGAAAATCACTCTCGGGCAAATTTTTTTTGGCCTTTATGAGCAAAAAACTTCAATATCATTCAAAATAAGGCCACCTTCTACTTAGATGTGAATTTTATAGACCTTTGACATCGTTCTAAACTGGGTCCTTTCTTCGTAGGCCATAACATTGGTCGTTCTTTCAACGTTTTGGTACGAAAATAGAAACTGACTCTCGGGCATATTTTTTTTGGCTTTTATGAGCAAAAAACTTCAATATCACTCAAAATAAGGCCACCTTGTATTTAGATGTGAATTTTCCAGACCTTTGACATCGTTCTAAACTGGGTCCTTTCTTTGTAGGCTATAACATTGGTCCTTTTTTCAACGTTTTGGGACGAAAATAGAAATTCACTCTCGGGGATATTTTTTTAGGCCTTTATGGGAAAAAACCTCAATACCACTCAAAATGAGGCCATCCAGTACTTAGATGTGAATTTTCCAGACCTTTGACATCGTTCTAAACTTGGTCCTTTCTTCGTAGGCTAAAGCGTGGGTCGTTATTTCAACGTTTTGGTACGAAAATAGAAACTGACTCTCGGGCATATTTTTTTCAGCCTTTATGAGCAAAAAACTTCAATATAAATCAAAATAAGGTCACCTTGTACTTAGATGTGAATTTTCCAGACCTTTAACATCGTTCTAAACTGGGTCCTTTCTTCGTAGGCTATAACATTCGTCCTTTTTTAGACATTTTGGGACGAAAATAGAAACTTACTCTCGAGCATTATTTTTTCAGCCTTTATAGGCAAAAAACTTCAATACCAAGCAAAATGAGACCACCCAGCAGTTAGATTTGAACTTTCGAGACCTTTGACTTCGTTCTAAATTCTGTCCTTTCTTCGTAGGCTAGCATTGGCCCTTTTTTCAATGTTTTGGGACGAAAAAAGAAACTTATTTTTTTTCGGCCTTTATGGGCAAAACACTTCAATACCACTCAAAATTAGGCCACCCATTAGTTAGATGTGAATTTTCGAGACCTTTGACATCGTTCTAAACTGGGTCCTTTCTTCGTAGGCTATATAACACTAGCCCTTTTTTCAACGTTTTGGGACGAAAAAAAAAACTGACTCTTGGGCATATTTTTTTCGGTCTTTATGGGCAATAAACTTTAATACCTCTCAAAATGAGGCCACCCAGTAGTTAGACGTGAATTTTCGAGACCCCTTACATCGTTCTAAATTAGGTCATTTCTTCGTAGGCTATATAGCACTGGCCCTTTTTTCAACGTTTTGGGACGAAAATAAAAACTGACTCTCGGGCATATTTTTTTCGGCCTTTATGGGCAAGAAAATTTAATTCCACTCAAAATGAGACCACCCAGTAGTTAGACATGAATTTTCTAGACCTCTGACATCGTTCTAAATTGGGTCCTTTCTTCGTAAGCTATATAGCATTGGCCCTTTTTTCAACGTTTTGGGACGAAAATAAAATCTGACCCTCTGGCATATTTTTTCGGCCTTTATGGGCAAGATACTTTAATACCACTCAAAATGAGGCCACCCAGTAGTTAGACGTGAATTTTTGAGACCTTTGACACCGCTCTAAATTGGGTCCTTTCTTCGTATGTTATGGCATTGGCTCTTTTTCCAACGTTTTGGGACGAAAACTAAAAATGACTCCCTGGCATATTTTTTTCGGCCTTTATGATAAAAAACTTTTAATACCACTCAAAATGAGGCTACCCAGTAGTTAGATGCAAATTTGCGAGACCTTTGACATCGTTCTAAATTGGGTCCTCTCTTCGTAGGCTAATGCATTGGCCCTTTTTTCAACGTTTTGGGGCGAAAATAAAAACTGACTCCCGGGCATATTTTTTTCGGCCTTTATGGGAAAAAAACTTTAATACCACTCAAAATGAGGCCACCCAGTAGTTAGATGCGAATTTTCGAGACCTTTGGCACCACTCTAAATGGGGTTCTTTCTTCGTAGGCTATAGCATTAGCCCTTTTTCCAACGTTTTGGGACAAAAACAAGAACTGATTCCCGGGCATATTTTTTTTTTGCTTTTATGGGAGAAAAACTTTAAAACCACTCAAAATGAGGCCACCCAGTAGTTAGACGTGGATTTTCGAGACCTTTGGTACCGCTCTAAATTGGGCCCTTTCTTCGTAGGCTATAGCATTGGCCCTTTTTCCAACTTTTTGGGAGGAACAAAAACTGACTCCCAGGCATATTTTTTTCGGCCTTTATGGGCTAAAAACTTTAATATCACTCAAAATGAAGCCACAGTAGTCACATGTGAATTTTTGAGACCTTTGGCATCGTTCTAAATTGGGTCCTCTCTTCGTAGGCTATAGCATTGGACCTTTTTTCAAAGTTTTGGGGAGAAAATAAAAACCGACCCTCGGGCATATTGTTTTGGCCTAATTTTGAACCATGTTAAAAACTGTCAAAAATTCACATCTAACTACTGGGTGGCCTCATTTTGAGTGATATGAAAGTTTTGTCCCACAAAAACTGCTCAGAGATGCCCAGACTCAGTTTCTAGTTTTCTCCCAAATTTTGTTGCACCTCTTTAGACCGATGATAGTCGGCGGATAAGTGTGACATTACATCTTTTGTATACTCTCTGACATAGAAAAATAGCCTAGGGACTAGGGGTCGAGTAGGACTCATTGGTGGTGTACTACGGTAGCACCCAAAATGGTCAAAAAATGGCCAATGCTATAGCCCAAAAAAAAAGTGCCCAATTTTGAACCATGTTAAAGAGTCTAAAAAATTCACATCTAACTACTAGGTGGCATCATTTTGAGTAATATTAAAGTTTTTTCAAACAAAATTTTCTCAGAGGTGCCTGAGACTCAGTTTTACTTTTCTCCCAATAATTTTCAATGAATGGTTTAATTTTTTATTTTTTATTTTGTTGCACCTCTTTAGACCGATGATAGTCGGCGAGAAAGTGTGGCATCCCATATATGTTGCATACTATTTGACACAAAAAAAAAGCTTTGGGCATATGGTCGAATGGGGCTCGTTGGTGGTGTACTACGATTGAACAAAAAATGGTCCAAAAATTGCCAATGCTATAGCTTGCAAAAAAATGACCAATTTTGAACCATGTTAAAAAATCTCAAAAATTCACATCTAACTACTAGGTGGCCTCATTTCGTGGAATATGAAAGTTTTTTCCCACAAAAACTGCTCAGAGATGTCACAGACTTAGTTTTTATTTTTCGCCCAAGACTTTTCTTCGAATGGTTTAATTTTTTTGTTATGTTTTGTTGCATCTATTTATACTGATGATAGTCGGCAGATAAGTGTGACATCCAATCTATTTTGCATACTGTATGACACAGAAAAATAACCTAGGGCCTAGGGGTCGGTTGGGTCTCTTTGGTGGTGTACTACGCTAGCACTCAAAACGGTCCAAAAATGGCCAATGCTAAGCTACAAAAAAATGACCAATTTTGAACCACGTTAAAAAGTATCAAAAATTCACATCTCACTACTAGGTGCCCTCATTTTGAGTAATATGAAAGTTTTTTCCCATAAAAACTGCCCAGAGATGCTACGAACTCAGTTTTTTATTTTTGTCCCAATACTTTTCTTCGAATGGTTTAATTTTTTTGTTATGTTTTGTCGCACCTATTTATACCGATGATTGTCTGCGGATAAGTGTGGCATCCCATCTATTTTTCATACTGTATGACAGAGAAAAATAGCCTAGGGCCAAGGGGTCGAATGGGGCACGTTGGTGGTGTATTACGGTAGCACAAACCGATCAAAAAATGGCCAATGCTATAGCCGACAAAAAAATGTCCAATTTTTAACCACGTTAAAAAGTCTCAAAAATTCACATCTACTACTAGGTGGCCTCATTTTGAGTAATATGAAAGTTTTCCCTTATAAAATCGGCTCAAAGATGCCTCTAACTAAGTTTTTATTTTTCTCCCAATACATTTCTTCGAATGTTTTAATTTTTTGGTTTTGTTTTGTTGCACCTATTTCGACTGATGATAGTCGGCGGATAAGTGTGGCATCCCATCTATTTTGCATACTGTATGAAACAGAAAAATAGCCTAGCGCCTAGGGGTCGAGTGGGGCACGTTGGTGGTGAACTACGGTAGCACCCAAAACGGTCAAAAAATGGCAATGATATAGCCGACAAAAAAATGGCCAATTTTGAACCTTGTTAAAAAGTCTCAAAAATTGACAACTAACTACTAGGTGGCTTCATTTTGTGTAATAATAAAGTTTTTTCCCACAAAAACTGCTCAGAGATGCCCCAGACTCAGTTTTTATTTTTCGCCCGGCACTTTTCTTCGAATGGTTTAACCTTTTTGTTTTGTTTTGTTGCACCTCTTTAGACCGATGATAGTCGGCGGATAAGTGTGGCATCCCATCTATTTTGCATACTTTCTGACACAGAAAAATAGCCTAGCGCCTAGGGGTCGGGTGGGGCTCGTTGGTGGTGCACTACGGTAGCACCCAAAACGGTCAAAAAATGGCCAATGATATAGCCGACAAAAAAATGGCCAATTTTAGACCTTGTTAAAAAGTCTCGAAAATTCACATCTAACTACTAGGTGGCCTCATTTTGTGTAATATTAAAGTTTTTTCAGACAAAAACTACTCAGAGATGCCCAAGACTCAGTTTTTATTCTTCTCCCAGCACTTTTCTTCGAACGGTCACCCAAAACGGTTCAAAAATGGCCAATGCTATAGCCTATACAAAAATGGCAAATTTTGAACCATGTTAAAAAGTTTCAAAAATTCACATCTAACTACCAGGTGGCCTCATTTTGTTTAATGTTAAAGTTTTTTCCCACAAAAAGTGCTCAGAGATGCCCCAGACTCAGTTTTTATTTTTCTCCAAGCACTTTTCTTCGAACGGTTTAATCTTTTTGTTTTATTTTCTTGCACCTCTTTAGACCGATGATAGTCAGTGGATAAGTGTGGCATCCCATCTATTTTGCATACTCTATAACACAGAAAAATAGCCTAGCGCCTAGGGGTCTGGTGGGGCCCATTGGTGGTGTACTGCGGTAGCGCCCAAAACGGTCCAAAAATGGCCAATGCTATAGCCTACAAAAAAATGGCTAATTTTGAACCATGTTAAAAAGTTTCGAAAATTCACATCTAACTACCAGGTGGCCTCATTTTGTGTAATGTTAAAGTTTTTTCCCACAAAAACTGCTTAGAGATGCCCAGACTCAGTTTTTAGTTTTCTCACAGCACTTTTCTTCGAGAGGTTTAATCTTTTATTTTTATTTTGTTCCACCTCTGTAGACCGATGATAGTCGGTGGATAAGTGTGGCATCCCATCTATTTTGCATACTCTATGACACAGAAAAATAGCCTAGCGCCTAGGGGTCGGGTGGGGCCCATTGCTGGTGTACTGCGGTAGCGCCCAAAACGGTCCAAAAATGGCCAATGCTATAGCCTACAAAAAAATGGCCAATTTTGAACCATGTTAAAAAGTCTCGAAAATTCACATCTAACTACCAGGATGCCTCATTTTGTGTAATGTTAAATTTTTTTCCCACAAAAACTGCACAGAGATGCCCCAGACTCAGTTTTTATTTTTCTCCCCGCACTTTTCTTCGAATGGTTTAATCTTTTTGTTTTATTTTGTTCCACCTCTGTAGACCTATGATAGTCGGTGGATAAGTGTGGCATCCCATCTATTTTTCATACTCTATGACACAGAAAAATATCCTAGCGGTTAGGGGTGGGGTGGGTCCCGTTGGTGGTGTACAGCGGCAGCACCCAAAACGGTACAAAATGGCCAATGCTATAGGCTACAAATAAATGGCCAATTTTGTTTATAGTTAAAGTTTTTTCCCACAAAAACTGCTCAGAGATGCCCAGAGTCAGTTTTTATTTTTTGCCCAGCACTTTTTTCGAATGGTTTAATTTTTTTGTTTTCTTATGTTGCACCTCTTTAGACCGATGATAGTCGGCGGATAAGTGTGGCATCCCATCTATTTTGCATACTTTCTGACACAGAAAAATAGCCTAGCGCCTAGGGGTCGGGTGGGCCTCGTTGGTCGTGTACTACGGTAGCACCCAAAACTGTCCGAAAATGGCTATAGCCCACGAAAAAAATGGCCAATTTTGGACCGTGTTAAATAGTCTCGAAAATTCCATCTAACTACTAGGTGGCCTCATTTTGTGTAATATTAAAGTTTTTTCCCACAAAAATTGCTCAGAGATGCCCCAGACTCAGTTTTTATTTTTCGCCCAGCACTTTTCTTCGAACGGTTTCACTTTTTTGTTTTGTTTTGTTGCACCTCTTTAGACCGATGATAGTCAGCGGATAAGTGTGGCATCCCATCTATTTTGCATACTTTATGACACAGAAAAATAGCATAGCGCCTAGGGGTCGGGTGGGGCTCGTTGGTGGTGCACTACGGTAGCACCCAAAACGGGCCAAAAATGGCCAATGCTATAGCCCACGAAAAAAATGGCCAATTTTGGACCATGTTAAAAAGTCTCGAAAATTCACATCTAACTAATAGGTGGCCTCATTTTGTCTAATATTAAAGTTTTTTCCCTTAAAAACTGCCCAGAGATGCCCCATAC